>JBBPQV010000263.1:0-27468 GCA_038092675.1 Boletus rufocinnamomeus
GGAGTTTCTGACGGGCTGATTGCCTGGGCATGATGGTTTGAGGCACTCGAGAACTCAGTTCATACTTATATATGGTCCTGTGTGATGTATTTTTGTTATCTACAGTCAGCGGGTCTAGGGTGGTGACACTATTACCACCTGCGGCGGCGCACGGAGGCCGTGTGAGACGCTATTACTGTTTTTGTACACTACCAGTGGCACGCGTGCAGGCTGCGTGAGACGCTATTACTGATTTTGTACATTGTGCAGAGCCACCAGTGGCACATGCTAAATGCCGCGAGCCAGGACATTTAGGTGGAGTCGAAATGCACGTCCGCTGCACAGGCTTCTTTTTTTAGTAAGTCCACTTCTCAAGCATGTTTTTTTGCTGATATAAACACTTCTCTTTCGCTGGTTGAGCCACCCTATTGTCAATGTATCACAACAAGTAAACGGTGAGGCTGGTGCAACATGGTACAAAAAGTATGCAGTAGGTGTGGCAGGTGCGGCAGGTGTGGCAGTGGCACAAAATCGCACCCTGGTGCGGCAGGTATGACGTGGCGAGATGCACTGCACGAGGAAAGCCACGGCGGGTGCAACGCGGCGAATAAATGTGCACTTGTCATGCCATACATAATTTCCTTTTTTGCTGACTATCATATGTTCACAGCGTCTAATTGGTCCTAGCTGTGTAGCGCGCAAGAGGTAGCCAGCAAAAACAAGCCACAGCGACATGACTCTGTTCGATTGTACGATACAAGTACAAATGTTGTGAAGCTAAGAAGAGAAAGGCCATAGCTTTGCGAAGGAGACCGGTTCCTGTCGTCTCGCTAGTGGTAGTTGTTTTTCGTCAATAAAGTCATTCCATTCCCATTGTCCCACTCATGTCGGACCATGCTGCCGGATCGTCACAAACCATCTCTTCTGGAGAGATTGGGGAATCAACAGACCACCAGGCAGTTCAGCAATCCTTACAACTTGTCGAGCAATTCAAATGCTCCGAAATCTCCAAAGCTGCAGCCATCCTTGGAATCCAAGAAGCCCTCGCTGCTCCAGAGGCTGCAGCTCCCCGAGAATCACTTGTCAATGTCCTCCCTACCTACCTTGCCATGCTCGACGAAGTTGATTCAGGCTGCTGAAATGCGAGACAAAGGAATGCAGGAGCTCAGCGTCCACCTACCCTTGATATCTCGGATAGGGGGTCGAGTCGGCGACGAGACAATGCCTCAAGGGGTTGCACCTCCAGTGGAAGGGGTTCAGCAACTCCCCATTCAGAGTCTTCAGAGGTTGAAGAAGAGCCAGCACGCAAAAGAGCCCGAGGAACTGTGGATGAAAGCCTCTTCCCCTGGGGTGCCACAGCATCCATTCGTCGTATCAGCCTCTCGCCTGAGTTGCAACAAATCCTTGAACTTCTCGACAACTGGGCAAACGACCCAACACTCGTCGTTCGGAAGATCCTGCTCTCCCCTGGGTGCCCAGATTTCCCTTACGACCAATGGCAGAACATTGTTAAGGGACACACCGTTGACCTCGCCAAGGTGCTTGGAGCCCACTATTCAACCGATGTGGAGACAAAGCAGTCCCAGGACGTTGGGGATCTCTTTCAAATCTCCGTTCGTACCTCCAAGCAATCAAAGGCCATTCGAACTCATGGCAACTGGGTTATTGCCTTCGGGAAAACCATCCAGGCAACCTGTTATGCCTTACCCCAGCGTTACGCCGAGTATCTTGAATATCAAACCCATATCTCTGGGCTTTTCGCCTCCATTCATCCAACCCACCATGAGCGAGTCATCGAACTCGACAAAGCCGTCTGACTCAAAGCAGCAAACCAGAAACACCTATGCCTTAATGACTTTTCCAAATTTGAGGATGTCCGAACCCTTTGGCTCTCATCATATGGTGTGGGTCCGAATTCCGGATCCTCGAGCAATTCCCAAGCCGGATGAGCTGAGCGACAACTTCCCAATTCTGGACGACGAGACCCTTGCCACAACTGGAATAGAGGCACCTGTCACAAGTCGCCATCTGAATGCTCATACGAGCACGTCTGCGATCGTCGCGGGTGCTGAGGAGCTCATCGCCACCCAGAATGCTCAAAGCCAAAACCTCAATCAGCAGCTTAGTCAAGGTCCTCGCTTTTGTTGTCACATGTTGTGGGACCCAAATGCTGCTGTTCGTAGTCGTACCGTCCACTGGACTGAATTCACCGAGCCACTTCCTTCTCCACCTCTCCAGGAGTTTCAGAATATTGAAGCTCTTGAAACTATTCACTCTCATCCTGATCTGTTCCACGTCGATACGCCAATTGATGTGGACCGTTTTCAATCCCTCCTATCCTCCCATCCTAACCAGCCGTTTGTTCAATCTGTTTGCAAGGGACTGCATGAGGGTTTTTGGCCTTTTGCCAACACTCATTATGGTGAATGGCCCCTTACTTGGGACAATTCTCAGTGCCCAATTCACTCAGTAGGGGAGGCCCATTTTCTTTGGGAACAGGTTCAGAAGGAAGTCTCCTTGGGCCGCTATTCTCCCCCTTTCGGACCTGAGCTGCTCCCGGGTATGTACAGTATGCCTATTCACGCTGTCCCGAAGCCTGGTTCAGGAAAGTTTCGCCTTGTCACTGATCGTAGTGCTGGGCAGTTTGCCCTCAACCATATGATTTCAAAGGAGGATATCGCTGGAGTTACTCTTGACAATGTTCAGGACCTTAGCAATGCCCTTAGGCTCATTCAGCGTCTTGATCCCAAAGCTGATTTGATTCTCTGGAAAGCCGATGTCTCCGAGGCCTACCGTCAAATGCCGATGCACCCACTTTGGCAGGTTAAACAAGTCATTACACTGGATGGGAAACGCTACGTTGATCGGCGAAATGTCTTTGGTGGACAGGCATCTCAACAGATCTTTCACGCATTTATGTCCCTTGTGATATGAATTGTGGTTATGAAGCTCCTCATATTGTTCCTCTACCTTTACATCGATGATTCTTTTTCGGCCCAGAAAAAGGGAGAACAGCTTTTCTATTGTCGCTACAACAAAATGATGCCTTCAAACCTTGTTCGACTCCTTCAGCTCTGGGACTTTATCGATCTCCCCCACGAGGAGAAGAAGCAGCTCTTTGGGTCTGAGCTCCCTATCATAGGCTTTGATGTTGACCCAAATCTCATGCGGGTTAGGATGTCTGATGAATCTTGCCTCCAACTTGTTTTGGCACTTATGGACTTCATTCAACATGGGACACGTCATTCTTTAAGGGACTTTCAACATATTGCTGGTCACCTTAATTGGGCCTTGAACGTGTATCCATTATTGCGGCCAGGTCTATGTGCTCTCTACTCAAAAACTGCTGGAAAGGTTCATCAAAAGGCACTTGTGTGGGTCAATCGAGATGTTGAGCGGGAGCTTTTGTGGGTTGTCGCACACCTTCTCCACTCAGAAGGCATCTTCTTCCTCAAGGTGGTCTCTTGGTCGTATTGTCATCTCTCTCCCACTGTGTGGAAGGTTTATTGTGATGCCTCGCCGCGAGCGCTCGGATTCTGGTTCCCTTCAACATCTGAGGGTTTCCAGTTCCCAATCCATCCCTCATCCTCTTTGTTCGACGTCCCTATCTTCTACCTTGAGGCGCTCTGTGTTACCTCTGCCATTCTCGGCAGTATCCGGAAGGTCTCGCGAGGGGGTTGTATCGCTATCTTCACTGATAATCTCAACACGGTTCAGCTCTTTAACTCTCTCGCAGCCATTCCATCTATGAACTGGATGCTCGTGGAAGTTGTTGATGCTGTCTTGGATGCGGATGTAGATTTTCGTGTCTTCCACATTCCAGGCTCCCTCAACACCACAGCTGATCATCTGTCACAGCTTCAGAACAATCAGCTTTTTCAACTTGAGCCTCAGCTGCTCATTCATCCTTTTCAACCCCCTCGTCCATCGCTGGGGGCTGCCGGATTATGATCCATTCATCCCTTCGGTCCAGGCAGCCTGAGCGGCAAGCCTGGACCTTGGAGCATCTCCTTGCTGAGCACTCTGTCATGCTGGGTTTCGCTTTCGACTGCTCAACCACCACCGCTTATTCTTCGGCTCTCAATTCCTATCTTGCCTTCTGTGGCCTCCACAACCTTGATCCGGAACCCACTGTCGACACCTTGTCTTTCTACATCACTTTCATGGCTCATCACATCGAACCACGGTCTATACGCACCTACCTCACCAGCATTGTCTCCCAACTGGAGCCATTGTATCCAAAGATCTGTGATATTCGGCAATTGTCCATTATTATCCACACACTGAAAGGAGCCATGCATCGTTTTTCACGCCCCATATGGCAGAAACAGCCCCTTACCAGGGATCACCTAATTCTCGTGGCTAACTCACTCCCATGTCCGCTTCATCATGACGATTTGCTCTTTCTTGCGATCGTCTTGACAGGCTTTTTTGGCCTCAATCGGTTGGGAGAATTAGTCTGGCCAGATAGCAAGCACCTGCAAAGCTTTTCAAAGCTCTCACTCCGTGGTTCGGTTCAGCTTTCAGCCTCCTCATACTCTTTCGGCCTGCCTCATGACAAGGTGGATTCTCGGTTTGAAGGGAGTACTGTTGTCGTCCAGAGGAGTGAACTGCCTCCTGACCCATTCGATGCTTTCACACGCTATCTTCAGTCGCATGACTTTTACTTTCCCCTTCGCCCTCATCTCTGGCTTCATTCGGATGGTTCAGTCCCCTTGCGGGGCTGGTTCATCTCGAGGCTTCGCTTGTTGTTCCCATCCTCCATTGGTGGTCATTCTATGCGGGCTGGTGGCGCTACATCCTTAGCTGCCGCTGGCATTCCTCCCTCCCAGATCCAGGCTATCGGTTGTTGGAGGTTGGATGCGTTCAAACACTACATTCGTCGCAACCCAACTTTGCTCCAGGCCTTGATCTTCCATGGGAGACCTATTCATGACCCCCCTTTTGCGGCTGCTTAGTACCTTGTGCGCTCTCTCCCCTTCCTTTCTTACCTTTTCCATTCTCTCTTACCCTCCCTCCCTCCCTTCGAACACCATTAACAGGGTACCCCTTGCGCCCTTGCTATTTTTCGCAAAGCTATGGCCTTTCTCTTCTTAGCTTCACAACATTTGTACTTGTATCATACAATCGAACAGAGTCACGTCGCCATGGCTTGTTTTTGCTGGCTACCTCTCGCACGCTACACAGCTAGGACCAATTAGTCACAAAAACTTGAAAACTTACTCGGTTTCTGGTGAAAATATCAAAATTTCTATCTTGGACAATTTATGCTCATGAAAAATGGGAAATTTATATTTGAAATGTTTATTGTACTTTTAAATTACCATGAATGATCACAAAATGTCGAAATCCCCGGTGTGTGTGCCCACGTTAGGTGGGTTCTTGATCGCGAACTGTCCTGTGCTTTCCAAGCGGGTGGATGAGATATCTAGCGTATGCGCGGTGAGAATCAAGCTGGAGACGCCGCGGACAATGCCACGGATGACATGGCAAGTGCCAAATCGGAGGTTCATCTCCTGTTTTGGGATATTACTACTGCGTTGCACGTGATGTGAAGCAAGCACGCCATCGCACTCTAAGGCATACGCCATCCCGCCGGGGGAATATAAGACTGAACTGGACAATCGGAATGACTTTTAGCACTTATCATCCACCATCCCTTCCCCGTCCCTTCAGTTCTTTCAAACATATTATTTTTTGAACAACATTGCTTCGCTGGAGGATCCAATACATTACGCCGCCCAATCGGCCGAGTACTCCCACGTCACCACTCGCGACCGTGTCTTTCAAGTCCTTTGTGTGCTGCAAGACTCTGATTCCAGGACCGTCCAATTTCCATCTTCGTGTAACCGGTGCTCCCCTCGAGCGTGACGCTACTCACACGATGGCTATGACCCGCAGACCTTATCCCAGCGCTCGTCATTTTTCTGGCATGCGCAACGTCCTCCCCCTCATCACTATACCTCGATCTCTACAACCCTATTCGCGCCCATCCTATATGGTTGTCTAGCATCCGCCCTGCGTGCCTCGTGTTTCGTTGTTATACACAATGGTTCAGACTCCGCCGGCCATTTCCTATGGATCACGCCGGCTCCCAGTGACTGCCAGTCCGATCCGATCCGTGTTACAATTCGCTTGGAACGCCATTCCTGGACGTACAATTCATTGGCAACTCCGTTCTTGGACGTCGTTACGCTCTACATGTGAGTTTACCGCATCATTGATCCTGTAACCGCCTTCCGTGGAACACAGTTTAGGGTATTCTCCATACCCCATTCGACACTGGTCTCAGATGCCGGTGTCTTGTGACAGCGGTTAACGTTGTTTTGTTTGCACCTTTGGCATGAATGTGTACGTGTTTGTATGTCTCCCCGCTATATAAATTTGCTTTTTTGGCCCCCCAAACTGCATTATTGAGTCTCTTGCGATCTTTTCGATCATGTCTGCACCCTCCATCTCTTGCACCTCCAGTTCCTCTGATTCTTGGGAGTCGGGAATCAGTACGCCCTCCTCCGAATTCGTCCGCTCTAAGCTGTTTCTTCTCTCCCCACACTTCATCGACGGTGCCCGCCTCGAGGCATTCACATCGAAGCTCGAGAAGGGTTATGGCGACAAGATCCTGTTATCGGTCGCTCACAAGGGTCCGTTTGACGTGAATGACGTGCAGGCAGCAGTGGTGCGTCTCGGTGAGACCATCCCCGATGCTTGCTCTGCGGACAAGCAGTGGGTGAAGATTCCGGAAGGTAAAACGTGCGGTATTACTCCCATGTCACTCTGGCCTGAATCCTCGTTTGTTCCCAGGTGGGGCGTTCTACCTCGTCGATGATGCACCTACCCCACTCGGGGAAGTGTCGTCGGTGGACGAATTCGTCAAGTCGCATGAGAAGGAAGTCGTGTTGGTAAGTGTCCTATGGGGGAACGGGAGAACATCCAGGCTAACGTTGATTCCTCTCCCCATCCAGACAACGCCCGCAGAAGCGTTGAACATCTTTTCTTCCAGCGGTCTTCGCGTCATCTTTTCTGTTTCTTCTGGTACCGATAGCATCCCCCAGCCCACACTGGGTGGGGGCAGTGCCACCCTTTATCTCCTCGAACGTCCCCAAGTGTCCTTTTCCCCACTACCTTCAGTCGCCCCATTCGGCGTACCCACGCCAGACGACTGGCGTGCACTGTGGGCGTCGTGGGATCTGGTGACGCTTGGTATGATTCCCCCGGCGATGTTGCACCAAAAGCCGATCGATTTGAGGCACAAGTGTTTGTTTTATATCGGACATATTCCTACGTGAGTCTGGGCTCGGAAGCCCATCAGGCGCAGAAGCTGATGCAGACTCTCACGTAGGTTCTTGGACATGTTGATGAGCAAGGCGTTGGGCGAGCCCAACACGGAGCCGAAACATTTTACCATGATCTTCGAGGTGGGTTTAAGTGCATGCATGTGAATGAGGTCGTGGCTCACTGTCGTTGCGTTCCGTTATAGCGGGGTATTGATCCCCACGTGGACGATCCTGATCATTGCCACGTAGGTTTTCCTGTCGCCCTTACTCCGTATCATCCATGAGTTTACTTTGGTATGCCGACACGATACCATCTTTGATAGCGCCACTCCGAAGTTCCAGACAAGGACGAAGATTGGCCAACGCTAGGAAGTATCCTTGCATTCCGCGACCGTGTACGCGCACGTTTGATGCGGCTGTATGACGACGTTGCCGCTGGACGACGTACGCTGAACAGGCACGTCGCCCGGATGATCGCGCTCACGCTCGAGCACGAGGGTTGGCACGTCGAGGTGCGTGCACGTCCATTCCACCCTATGTTCTCTCTTTTGTCGATTTCGTGAGACCCTGTTCTGACGTGTATCGTTGCTCTTCAGACATTGCTGTACATGCTTATCCAGCGCGCAGGCACGGGGACGCTTCCGCCTCCCGGCTTCGCGCCCCCACCCTGGGCTGAACTCGCAGCCGCATGGGACGCGTCTGCCCGTGCGCCGAGCACACCCACCGTCACCCTCGGGCCGACCACGATTACGTTGGGGCACGACGACTGTGAAAGTGACGACTTGAAACCCGAGGTGACCCATCTCGTGGATGGCCACGAATTTGGATGGGACAATGAGCATCCCCTGAGGGAGGTCGAGGTGGGCCGGGTGCACATGGAATGGCGACCCGTCACCAACGAGGAATATCTCGCGTATTGGAGGGCAAGTGGGGAGCCGCAGGAGGCGTTTCCACCCAGTTGGGTGTCGAGCGATTGGGGGATCGAGGTCAGTTTTTTCTTTCCTCAACGCGTCTATTGGTTGCGACGAGTGCTCATTCGACGTTCGTAGGTCCGCACGCTGTATGGGCCTGTACCGATGAACGTTGCAAAGCATTGGCCGGTGTTGACGTCGTACGACGGTCTATTGGCATACGCTCAGTCCAAGGGTGGACGACTGCCGACTGAGCCTGAGCTACGGCTTTTCCTTGACACGTACGACGTCGGACATGCAGGCGGTGCAAACGTCGGATTCAGGAACTGGCATCCCGTCCCGTAAGTGTTTGTTCGCTCCCAACCCACGCCCATCTTGCTCATCAAGTTGATTTCCTTCTCTCTGCGTCCGCACTCGAACTTTTTCAAAAAAAAAAATAGTGCTACAGCAGGTCTGGACGAATGTAGCAGCAAAGGCACCAACGGCGGCGTCTGGGAATGGACCTCGACCCTGCTGAGCGACCACGAGGGTCTGTTCCCGACCGCCCATTTTCCCGGCTACTCGACCGACTTTTTCGACCAGAAACACCACGTCTCGCTCGGTGGGTCGTATGCGACGATGCCGCGCCTCGCCGGGCGACGGACGGTGAGAAACTTTTATCAGCATAATTACCCGTATCCGTGGTTGGGCGCACGGGTGGTGTATGATGCGTGAGGGCGGGGTGGGTTTTTTTTTTCGTGATGTATTTCTTTCTTTTTATTTTTTTTCGCTGTTTTTCCGCGACTGGCAGGCCGCTGTACGTTTTCATGTCATGTGTCGGAGCTAATGTACATGGATCTTTTGTGTACGTTGTGTACGAAAAAACCAATGATCTGCTGATCAAGCGAAATTATTGGATGCGACACTTGGGTCTGGTCTTTTTCATGTCATGTGTGTGTTTTCGTCGGAGCTTACAGTGATGTAGATGGATTTTCCCCTTGTGTACGTCGTGTAGGAAAAAGCCAACGAATCTGATCTGCTGATCAAGCGTTTTTGGCAAATACAGAATCTTTGTTTTTCAAATCCTGTCACCGGTCAGGACTGGGATATGTTCCGAGGACTCTGGAGTGACGTCTGTTCAAGGTCCGCCCGTTGTCCGAAACGAAACGAGAGGCACCCGACGTGTCAGTTTGCGCCACTGTAGTGTGCGACCGCGGAATCGAGGTTTCAAGTCGATCCATCGAGATTTAGACACTAAATCGATGGAGCGGGGGGACGAAATAGGCAGTTGGAACTTGGAACATAGATATCCATATCCATATCCATATCAGCGAGTGGGACGAACTGTGGGGAGTTGGAGTCGGCAGGCTTGGCAGAGGCGGTGGAGCTCGACTGATTTCGGCCCAATCGAACGCTGAATTCGTTTTTATGCAGGTGATGGATCAGGATGGCATACTTGTATCTCCCGAGGTGAGATACAGTCTCTCGTGTGGTCATGGCGTCGCATGCACAAGTCACCGTACATCATAGTATGATGATACTGTGCCTTGCTATGCACTCGGATCTACCTAATGACAACCAAACAAGCTGCTCTGCCACTGTAGTGAACATTCTTTGAGATACAGTTACTAGATATGAAAGGCCCTGTTCCTTTCGGGTCCAGGTCTCAGATCCTAAAATCGTGGGAAATGTCAAGGAGCTACCTTAAAGAGTAAAGCCAGCGTACCGATGCAGTGTTGTCATAGATTGTTAGTCAGTAAGACCCCTTACATTTGTGCTGTCGATGTGCTTACTCCAATGAAATGACATCTACCTCTTTTACCTCTTTTTGTTTTTCAGTTTTTAAGGCGGCAAATTTTGGCAATCATCACAGTTTTGAGATTACTACAAGACCATCTTCTATTCATGATGTGACATGGTGTTTGGGTGGATGTCAGTGTTCTATGCAGCTGCCTATGATGGCTCTTATGTGCATGCAATCGGATGTGAGTGTTCATCTCTTTAGATCAACTAGTTCAAGCTCTAATCATACTAGTTGTGCCAGTGCATACAACTTCCTTTACTTAAATTACTCAGCCAGCATTTTCCATACTCAATGTTCTGTATTGTAGCTTCCTGATGCATTCTTGACTGTTATTCCTTCATATAAAAACTGGAAAGAACATTCTTAACTTGATTCAACATACTCAACTTGGATGTTCCTTGTGGGTCCAGGGCTGCCTGGAGGGCCATGGAATAATACAGTACAGCCATATCCCTATTATGGTAGTATAGTGGGTTCTATGGAGTACAGTTACAGTTTGTTTTGGCAGGGAATTGTTCATTTTTATGTTTATGTTTATTTATATTTATACTAATGACCAATTTAGGTATTTCCACTTGGCCCCTTTGTATTTTGTTGTGTCTCAAGCTCATGTATTGGTAGCTAATTACTAGCCAAAACATATCATATTTTGTCTCTTTGGTCAGCAGGAAATATGCATGATGCTACCAATACTATTTTTATCACTGGATGACCCAGTAGGCATTGGCACAGGTAAAGCCCTGGGTATGAGAGGCCATATTTTTAGTTGGGTAGGCCAAATCAGACACTTACCTGTACCTGGAGGGTATACCCATGGGTTGGATAAGAAAATATGTAGGAATGATGGCACAATGTGCACAAATTGTGCATGTTGTTCCATCGCTTCTGCATGCTCTTGACCCATACCCATACCCCTAGATGAGTTTGTGTCCAGGCATTGCCATAGTGGGGGTTGCCACAGACATGGTGCTTTCCACTTTTATTTGGAACATATCACCATTACAAACAACTCAGGTAAGCTGTGGACACTTTAGCCTGGTCAAATTCTGCATGCCACAGACATGTCTCACGAGGTATCTGTACTCCATAAGCTGTCAAGTAATTTTTGTCATGCCAATGCTGATCCCATTCCTAGTGTTGCACTCTGGTTTTGGTTGTAGAAAGAACAATCTACATTTGATTTCATCTGTTTTCAACATACAACATGACAAGCATAGCCATAGCCCACATTGATGAAGAGATTGTTAAACAAAAGGCAGTACATATTATTCAACCATGCTCAAAGGAATTCTCTTCCCTTCATTTGTCACCTTCCAACTGAGATCCTTGCAACCATATTTATCCACTGCACTCGTGACCATCACAAGGCCATCAACTACTCATTTCTCCCATCTGGTGTGCCTAATTGGGTCAATGTCTCATATGTTTGCTGTCATTGGTGCAATATCACTCTGAATTGCCTGACTCTTTGGTCCTATGTTTTCTTGACATTGCTGCGCTGGACAGAAGAGTTATTGGCCAGATCGAAGCAGGCATCATTGAAGATATGTATTAAACTCGGATACTCACACATGGATCCTTGATGGACAAGTTTTGTGAAGAAAGTGATGGACCACACAGAATGCATCCAAGATCTCTCCCTGTTCACTTCCAACACCAGTGTCAGTCTGCTTGATTTCAGATTACTTTCCTCATGTGCTCCTCGTGTCCAAAGGATTTCAATAGTCCACTCAGCTTCAAAGTGGCCCTTGGTGCTTTTTAATAGAGACACTCCAGTCCTCTGCACACTGGAGCTCACAGCATGTCCAGTGTCCACATGGAACTCATTCAAGTTGAATGGTTTGACAACTCTCCATCTGTGCCATATTCATGTTTTCCTTTAATACAGCATGGAGGAGTTCCTAGCCATTCTGAGTGATATGCAAGATCTCAGGCATCTATATCTCAAGAATGCCCTGGCTAGTGCTCATGGTTTTCTCCTCAGTGATGTATTCAATGCTTTCCTGAAGATCAATTTATCCAGTCTTTCCAGTCTTTTGGTTGTTACTCCATTTTCAATGGTTGTTGCATTGCTATCTTGCATAAACATTCCACCAAAAACAGAACTCAGGCTACAGTGCTTTCCTGACTCAAAGCTTGATTTTTGCAACATTTTCACCCTGCTCTCTTCACATCTTGCATAAAGATCCACCATTTCCACACTTTCATGCCCACCAATTGTTATGGTTTGCTTCCTATCAATGTCTATTTATTTCTATAATGTCTCTTTTCTCTTTTGACTTTAACTTATTTTCACTTTCAAAGTCATGTGACTAGATCACATGATGGGTCACATGACTCATTTATCATCTTCACTGCTGCAGGCTATGCCATTAGTCAGCATGATGCACTCAGAGACTCTCACAAGTCTCGTTGGACGCTTTTAACTCCTTTTAGTTATATTTGTTCTCACATTCATCTCCATGCTGTGCATGTCTTCTTTTCATTTCCACTTATACTTCTCTTCCATTCTGCCACTGCATGCGGTTGCATCATGTTTTTAATCTCTGTTCTTCCATTTCATGGCTATGTCTCCTCATGTTATTAATTACCATCTCCCCTATGCCCACATTGGTAGATCTGATACAAACATGTACACATATGTAGAATGATACATAAGACCTTGAGACTTCACTGGACATCCTCCAGTTTAGTTCTCTTGGAGTTTCCTCTAGAGCTTCAGAGCTGAGCCTGATTCCTTCATCACTCCACTCCCACTCCAGTTGATGTTCGTGACAACCTGAGGTACACATTGTACTCGCTTTAGGGTTGTTTCACCAATTCATTCATTGGTCATTGAGTGCTATATAGGGATGCTGGAGATCACTTTCAGTATGTCATCGGGGTGCAAATACAATCCCATTGTCATACATGACTGGAATGACTGGGATTGCAACATCCTCTGGAGATCATCATTGGTTTGCCGCTCAGGATCCAAGAAATGATGACAGGCAGTATGGATCACATTGCCAGTGACTTGACAAATGTTCAGACTGTTGACGTCCCTGATCCTCCATTTTCGTTGGCCATCTGGAAGAATGTCTTGGGACACCTTCAGAGTCTACGGTCTATCAAGCTGAGTGATGGTTACATGCCAGACTTGGCTTCTGTACTCTCCCTCACACCTCATAAATGCATGGAGAATTAGGATGGACATGTTGATTGAGGGCCAAATTGGCTGTTTGCACTGGCATTGGAGGAGTTGGAGTTGTCTTGTATCTGTTTTTCACCAAATCCAGCAAACAATTCAGATCTGGCTGCCACTGATCTACAATCTCTCTATGATGCTCTCTCTACCCACAAAGAGTCCAGAGGTTGACTCATTATGACTTGATGTAATATTCCAGAAGGTTTGTCTGACCAGAAAGGAGAGTGTGATATGCTTGGGTGGTGGATGGGTGGTTACTTCCATATAATCAGTATGTATGACTCGAACCCTTCTTGAATTCGGGTGATTTCAGGACAAGAGAGTCATCGGTTAGCAACATCACAAACATTGCAAAATTGTGAGATTCCCTGATTTGGCTGAGATTTCCTAACAGCACTCAGTCACAACTGGTTGCTTATGTCAGGAGCTATTATGAAATCTAAGCCTCAGCACCCCCCTTTGTGTTGCAATATCATAACCACTGAGTTCTGATAATATAAGATATTGGATTCTCGCAGATGATGTGAAAGGCAAATGTGTGCGCCCATGACTGGACTCTAACTACAGTGAACCAAACCCCTCTTGAGTCCATATTTTCTCATCCAGTTTCTCTCCTTTGTCCACAACAATAATGTCCTCTTCGCCCTTGCTCTCCTCCGACTTGGAATTTATAATTCCCTCTGTCTCTTCATCTACCCTCTCACCACTCCCAACTCCGATCTCCCCCTCTGGTTCATCTTCTGAGCCCTCAGATTCAAGATTGTTGCCAATATCTTCATTGTCTGGTGGTGGATCATGTCCCTTGTGCTGCAAAAATTTATTCCACTCTTGGGTGACCTTGTGGCCAATCCCTCCCCCTTGGAAATGCATGAACATATTCCTATCTACAAAACTGGAGTGAAATTAGTATATGTAACACATGTAAAAATAAACCTACATGTTAACATAGTAGAAACACCAGTCCTTGTTCAATTCGATTGTCTCTGGTTTTTGTCACATGAACAACAGTCCCAATAATGAAACAACCCTAAAGTGAGTACAAAGTGTACCTCAGGTTGTCATGAATGTCAACTAAGGAGAAAATGTAGAGAGTGGAGGAATTGGGCTCAGTCTTAAAGCTTCAGAGGAAACTCCAAGAGAACTAAACTGGAGGATGTCCAGTGAAGTGTTGAGGTTTATATATCATTCATAATGTGTGCACATGTTTGTATCAGATCTACCAATACAGATATATATGTGCATATAGGAGTGATGGAGATTAAAGGCATGAGTCATAACATGAGTCAAGCATAGCCATGAAATGGAAGAATGGAAATGAAGAACATGATGCAATTGCATGTGATGGCAGAATGGAAGAGAAGTGCACAGCATGGAAATGAAGGTGGGAACAATATAACTATAAAAGGATAAATGTGTCTGTTAGAGTCAGAGTGACTCAGAGTGCATTGTGATGACTGATGGCATAGCCTGCATTGAGAAGTCAAGTGATAAATGAGTCATGTGACCCATCACATGATCTAGTCATGTGACTTTTGAAGATGAAAATAAGTTAAAGTCAAAGAAAAGAGATGTCATAAGTGATAAATAGGCGTTGAAGAGAAGCAAATTGTAACAAATAACTCCTCAGTCAAACCACATCCAAATGCAGGGATGAGATGGACTCCACAGATGATGGAATCTGGGTCTATGAAACCAAAAGTGTTGGCTAGGTTTTCTTCATCAAAGAATTGAAGCTGGGGTAACCACTTGGCATCCCATCCAGACATGAAGTTTGAATCATGTTGGAACCAACAGACAAACAGGATGTCCATCTGCTCTGACTTTGAATATGGAGATGTGGCGTCATTGCAGTGTTTTATCATGACGTGGAATATAAGACAGGTGCAAGCATACCAGTATGGATGTGAGTACTTGTCTTCTTGTGACAACAGCATGATGTCAGGATGGGAATGGGCACTGATTGAGTCTTGTTCATGCTAAAGGTCATAGGTCATGTAGTTGATCTGTAAGTAGATGTGCTTGAAGATTTTGTTGTCCAGTATGAGTACACAGTGGCAGTCTTCATTGGAGAACTCATATTCATTGCCATTGTAAGCAAATCCCTGTACCTGTGCCAGTAGGTGATCCTGAAGGTGTGGCAGAAAGTCCTGTATCAAAGGTGTAATCAGTTAATGAAGTACCGGCAGCATGAAACATACCTGGACAGCAGGGTCATCCTGATGGTTGCTCAACCATTCCATGAGGTTGTGGCTTTGCTGTGTAGACATGGCAGTGATATGGTAGTAATCTGCAGGGGATATATGGAGATGTGAGGGCTGCTTTGGCTGAGAGGAGGCCTCTGCAGCTAAGAGGGAATCTCACATGCTGTTCACCTTTGTGATGAACCATTCAATTGCCTCTTAATGGGCAAGGCTGACATTCCATGTACCCTTCTTCTTCCTGGAGCAGCCAAAGTGATGTTTGGCACACCAGTGCTCAAGCTCACCCTGTGCTCAGGATCAGTGTTTGTCACAGATTAAAAGGGAATAAAATATTATACCATCTAAGTAGAGTAGCTATTTGTGGTTCCATACTCTTGAATCATGTCTGGATAGTCATCCAAAGTGTGATATTTGTAAGTCAAAAGGTTGAGCCTCTTGATCTTTGGCATGGAGGTTGTTGTGTTTTCACATCCTGTTGCATGCTGAGGGTCCTTGGCAAGGAGCACTGCATGTCTTTGAGTGCAGGAAGCAGATTCTTAAGGTAATTCCATAGTTTGATATGCAGAGTATGTTGTTGCTTGAAATATCTGTACCAAATGACTGAGATGAGCAGTTGTGGTATCAAAAAATGAAAGCATATCCTCCATATATAGTCGAAGCTTGCCAAAAGTTTGCCAAGTTGCTAAGTCAAAAAGAAGGTCTAAGATTACCTCATTGTGGGGAGAGGGTAGCAATCCCTTGAAAACAGGGATTGCATACTACCAATGAAATTCAAATATTTGAGCATGAAATGTACAACCATTTACCTGAAGGAGATCCTCATAATCCCTTGCTGCCAGTTGCTTCATTGCTGATGCATTCTTGTGGAACCTTTGGATTGTTCCTCACCCGAACATTGCAATCTTTTGATACCTGTCAAACCTGTTATATAGTAATCTCCAATAGACTGTTGACTTACTGCCAATTGAGTTCTTGTATGCAATTCCCCCCATGGGTGTACAAGATATGCATCAAATGTGTAAACACTGCTTTCCATACTCGTGGGTCAACAATGAATAAAAGGAAAAAATTAAAAAGAGTGTTCTCAGATGAGAGATGCTCAGAAAATGCATTCTATTAATGGTAGAAGTAAGCTCTAGCAATGGAATACTAGTATTAAAAATTGCTTACCTGAGTGGGAACCAGAGATTAGTCCTTGAGTAGGTTGCTGACATTCTTGCTGGTCACCTTCTTGCCATGCTGGAAAATGAACTTGCATGCTTTCTTGATCAGGGTCTGATATGCCTTGTCATTCATTCAGATATCTATTCTGTGTGTTAGCATATCCAGCAGTTTCCCCATCCAGGCGATGTCAGCCTTCTTGATGAGACAGTGGGAACAAGGACACTCTCCAAGGAATTTGATACATGATAACAACACCCTAGATTACATTTGTTTTATGATTAGCCCAGCCATACAGTGGAAGATTGATTGCAATACATACTTTTCTGGGTAATTGGCTGAATAACTGAAAAAACAGGGGAAAATGTGCCTAATGACACTGTCAGCACACTCGATTAATGTACCATCATTGTATGCCTCAACAAAGTCATCACTGAGGAGAAGCCTCCATATCACATGCATAAGTTCATGCTTGAAGTGGATGTAGGGTTCATTTGTTGATGCCTCTTCATATATATTGATATACTGTACTGATCTTGAAAGTTGTTGGGTAGCTAGACAATTTATCAGAAGTATATGAGACCAAAAAATGAACACTTACTGAGGAAATATATGTGACATGATGGCATGCTGCTGCAGTTGGCTTGCCACAGGTATATTTGGACTGGTTTCTGAAGAAGAGGTACACTGGCCAGAGTGATGCATCACCAAAATTAGCAAGCTGTGTTGCATCAGACCAAAGCATTAAAGGGGTGACCACTCACCCATAATCATCTCCTGGTTCCCTGTGGAGGGAATTGATTTCCTTCTGGGTGTCAAGCATCCAAGGGAACATATAGGCTTCTGAATAAACACAGACATTGTGTTCATCCACAGTGGTCCAGAACTGCTCAGAAGGGGTCATATGAAATGTGGAGGAAATGTTGTCAGTGAACATGGATTTTATGATACCAGTGATGGAGTGGTGGATGACATTTTCAATCTGAATGAATGGAATAGCTGGGTTGGTTTTGGAGGTATACTCCCTTCTTTGACCAAGGGAAAATCAAATGAGCTCTGGATCCAGCCATGTTGTGCATGGAAAGGATTCAAGTTGTCTTGGAGATACCATTTGATGAGTGTGCATTCATGGTCAAGCGAGAATGGCAGCTCCTTGGAGGGTTTGAACACAGGATCTTGAATATATTTCCAGAGGTGGCTTGTCTCTTCCTTTGTCTTTGCTGTCAACCCTGAAAAATGCCAGCAAGTAAGGAGACTGGCAGTAGGGCTACTAAATGCTGAGAATAAGTTTTTGCAAGTGATATTTGATGGAGGGATAATGTTCTTGAGTCCCAAAGAAGGAATGGCTTGTTGAAGGAGTGTCGGGGCATCAATGCAGTTCATATCTAAACTGGGCTTGAAGGTCAGGCAGTATGAGTAAATCTTGAAGAGCCCCATGGAATCCAGTTCCATCTGAAATCAGTCATTAGGAGGATCAATTGGCCAAGAAGGTCCAGCCAAAGGGAAGGAAGGTATAGGTACAGATGGGGCATGGTGGGGACCTGTGGGCTCGTGGGGTAGGTAGTCGACATATTGTGCAGGGAGTCTGATATGGTGTCCTGAGTGGCCTGAGATGACTGGATTAGGTGAAGTTGGAGCTAGAGGGGCAAGAGGCAGTTCCTATATTCTCCAATAATAGTAATTTTTTAGTCAGTAATCTGACAGGAACAGGCATACTGTATTGAACATGTTACCTCAGGCTCAGGTTGGAAGTCAGCAAGTTCAAGTTCTATCTCAACAGGGGTCAAGAATCTTTCAATGTGGTAACATTGAGGGAAATGGCTAGGTGACATATACTTTCACTTCTTTGACTTCTTGCAGTGCCTATGCTGATGGTGGATATCAGCAGTCAATGCTTTGCTCACTTGGCATTGGGCCTTGTGGACACTCAAGGATTTTTTTGTAGCAAATGTTCTTGCACACCCAATACAGATCAGGTTGTCCATTATACAACTGGGAGGGAATCAAGGGATCTGAAGTTGTGGAATCAGATGTTGACAGCTAAATACACATGTGTAGTAAGAAAATAACTACAAATATTCCCTAGAAAGTGTAAATGAGTCATGCATGTTTGATTATCAGTAAAGAAACTCACCCAAGTTGTGCTGGATCAATGCAAAGATGTTATGTTGCTGGTAGTGGGAATTTGCTTTCACTATGGGGTATTCAGGAAAGGTAAGATGTATGGAATGTATACATACTGCTCAGATTGCATTGAACACTGCCAATATCTCCAAGTTGCTTTCGGATTCTGTAGAACTCATACTATCATACTTTGCTGGAATGTATTTAAACTTAATTTGTAACATTTGGAAATTATGATATGGAACTCACCAGATTGTTCAGCAGCCTTGACATTGTCCAGCTGAGAGATCACAAGAGTTTTTTCACTCTTAAGAGCACAAGAATCTTGTGCATCTGAAAAGAGATAAGCAAAAACAAGATAAGTCAGAATATACATATCTGAAGGTGATTGAAGAGCAAGTGTTTCTGTTGTGTTTTGTAACTCAGATGTAGTAGAAGGTCAAATTTTGATCATCTGAAAAGTCAATACAGATAAGGCAATAGAAAATAACAGAACAATATTACTTACCAGCAGTCCAGGAGATTCAGGTGTGTATGTAATACAATAGATTTCAGAATAGTTGAGGGGAAGCTCTATAGAAATCTTGTTCTCCAAGAATCTTGAAAGTGCATTGTTCATTGTCAACAGCCAAAGTAGAGAGTGACTTGAACCTGGACTCATCTGGATAATCACAGGTTTATGTATAGACCACAGAGACTCATTCCAAGACGTCAAGTGCAGATGGTGATGGAGGTTGTATGGACCATGGAGACTCATTCCAAGACATTGAACACAGATGGGTGATTCTGAGTCAGACAAAAATATTGCAAAGGCCATGTGCAATCCATAAATGGAAACTTTCCCACACTGGTTAGATCAAAAGGCAATGCCCAGTCCAAACTCTAACCATTATCACCACATACTACTATTTCCACCCTCATGGCTGCTAATAAATGTGTCCTTTCTCCCACTGAATCCCATGATAACATGTTGTCAAAACATATCAGGACTTCAAAAAATGCATCAAACAAGCCAAAGACAGGTAAAAAACATGACAAGAAGTAAGTTCCATTACCAACTACTATGTCCAAGGCTGACCCCATTAGGAACCACACACCCAACGATGAGGATGTGTTGGACTCTGATTCCTCAGTGAGATTAGAGCAAGACGCTGAGTCAGATGTCAATTATGGGATCCCCCTTAAAGACATAAAGGGTGCTGAATGTACTATTGCCCACTGCTGTGACATATTCTGTGACATCAGCAAAGTGGTCCATCTGGTGATCTTATCCAAGCAAAAAGAGCAAGAGGAGAGCAAGTCTGAAGATGAAGACAGGTGCAAATCCAGGAAGGAAGCACTTGACCACATGTGAGTTTCTTTTTTTCATTTTACATGCTCAGATCATGCAACCAGGTTCCAGTACTCCACAAGTACTCACTTACTACAAAAAGGTCTATTATATCCTCATCTCTGAGATTCCAAGTATCAAGACGCTCATCAAGGACCCTTCACGTGCATCAATGTTTAAGGCAATGCTCAAAAAGGTGCATATATGCACGTATATTGGGATCTCAAGAACCAACTAAGGTATCTTTAGATCAATGAAGCTATAAATGAAATGAGGAGCAGTGATTCTGCTCGACTGTAGGAGAAGCTACCAACATATATTCTTCAAAACCTGAAAGTGGACACTATGAAGCCTACTATCAATTCTAGCACCTCAAAATCAGAACTCAGACTCAATCATGTGCAGCTCACTGGGTATCTCTGTCCCGTCAAGTCCATGAAGGCATTCAACGAGAATGTCAAAGAGTATGAATTGTTTTTTACTTATAGTAATTACACAATGCTCACTGATTCAATAAACAGGACTTGCAAGAAACTTGAGAGCAGAAAGATTGACATGTCAGCTATGGAATTCCTAGCATTCCTGTGGAAGGACAATGGAAGAAAGTACAATGAAGAAGACATGTACTCAGGACTTTTCTGTGGATTCTATCTTGAAAGGGTGGGTTGTTCTGTTTCTTGTGATTGTTATAGCTAACTCCTACATGACCAGATTGCTAGGCACATCTTTACAGGTCCTTCTATGGCTCATGGCAGGGACTCATGTGCAGTACACTCATGCAATGCAGTTCTCCACTGCATGGATAAGGTTGAGGCACCACATATCGCATATGTTGCCATGTTGGTAAGAGCCATGAAGATTACTCTCATAGTATGACTGACATTCGGATCACAGGCTCACTTCGGAATCAGCTCACAGTCATGTTGGTCAGAGAAGGACAGTTGTTTCAACTATCACAAATTTTATTACATTACCCAGGATGTGATTAATGAATGTGAAGACATCAAGTGGAAGGAGGGGTTATTGAAACATTACAACATGTATGTTTGCCTATGGATATGAGAACCATACTAACCACTTTCATACCAGGCTTTTCTTCAGGAATGAAGAAGGTTGGGGGAGTGACTTCACAGCTATGGACAACAAATTAGTGCCCAACTCAACATCAAAATTCAGAGGATTCCTCAGTTGTATGCGAGCACAAGCAGCTGTGCGTGCTGCCCTGATTGTTGAGCCACCCCCTGCCATCATCTCCATCAATCATACACCCCCATTGACTTCACCAGCCCCCATCACAGGTCTTGAGGCCATCATGATGGCAGTACACAAACCCCCTCCTGAACCATCTCTCAGCAGGCAACTCCTGTCTACTTCCATTCCTGTGCAAGCATGTGACCTTGTTCCAGCTATGATCACCCCTCAGGTTATAGATTACATGTCCAAGTTGCTTGGACCTGTCATCAACCTGTCCAAAATCAAGCCTGAAGAAGCACCAGAAATGCCAGGTAATAGTAAGAAGAAATCATCAGCACCAAAGGGAAAATGAAAGGTTACTGCCAGTCAAGGCACTAAGGGGTCCAAGCACAGGAGTGGCCAGAAGAGGGCTGGGAATAATGCATAAGTGAGTATGTTCAAGTTGTTACTGTGTTATTTGCTTGGCTCAACACAGGCAGAAAGTCTGGGAGTTGGACAGTCTGGGGGCTGGTATGGGGGCTGGTCTGCACCTGAGTCTGGGGCCAAGTCTGCGCCCAAGTCTGAGGGCACCACAGCACATGTGGCACAGCAAGTGCGGGAGTCTCAATTGCCTGCTGCCTGTCAACCACCTGGTATATCACATGTGCAATAGATTCTTGTGCCAGCCACTGCAGTTCTGTGTGTCCAAGTCTTTCCATCACAACCCTTATGAGCTCCCCAGCTGCTCCCACCACTCACAGCCTCTTTGATGCGCTCACCCACCATGACATCTTGGCAAACCTGCCATTTTCTCACCTGACCACCTTCATCCAATGCATGCATATCCCCAAAGGTGACATTTTCCAGCTGCAACCCCAATCAATCTCAGACACAAATGTCCCTAATGTCCTCCCACCCTCAGTCACCAAGTTCTTTGTGGATATTTTCAACATCTCTTTGCATGCCATGGATGACTTGTGGGACATTGTTCAGGAGCTGGTTTGGAGTCTTCCCTCATTGCATGAAGAATGCACCCAGGATGAGGCATTATTCTGTGACTATGGGCATTCCAAAGGTCTCAGTGAGTAGTACATGCATCCTATCTAATCACTATATGCTCATTAATTTGATCAGCATTGCACACATTCTATCCTCCCACCAAGCAGTATCTCAATCCTGAATGCAAGAGCCGTGGTACCAGCACTCTTTTGAAAAAGGAGGAACAGTGCCATGTTGTTGCTTTCACATTCACAGAGGGAGCCCAGCCTGCATGGTCAGTGCATTTGCGCTGCTGAGGTTCATGGTCATCCACCTCATCACCCAGCCCTGACTGATGGTTATTACAGTGTGCAACACAAACTACCACCACAACTTCAGTGTCCAAAACAAAATTTGTACATATTACATGGGCATTACAAGGTATCTGCAAGTGGGTGAGCACCAGTTCTGCAAACATGAGCTGGTGATGCAGTGGATGGATATGATGCAGGTCACATGAGTCTGCTCTCCATTCTGTCTCGCCTCTGCTGACTATCCCTGTCCACCAGTGTCTCAGCCACAAACTGTGCATGTTTGTACAATATCACTCAAGCCCAACGCCCTGAGACTGAACCATGGCAATTCAGCACAAGCCTGCACACCAAAGAAGTTTGGAATGGCTTCATCTTGCTTGCCTTGCTCAATGATCATGCTCACCATGGCATCAACCTTGTCATCCCTCATGACAGTGATCAGAAGGATCAATTCTCACATGAAATGTGTGATTGCACTAAATGGATAATCATCCATGGCCAGGAGGAACTCCCACACACATGTGATGGATGCATGTGCCTCTTTGTTATGCCAGATGGTACTATTTCGAAGACTGAGGTCATTGTCACTGATGGTGTCATGATTGGCTGCCCTTGTTGTGTGTCTCTGCATTGCACCAATCCCCTTAACAGCATCCATCATTGCTTCTGCTCTATCAATCCTACTCACTGCTGCCTTGAGCTTGTCTGTGCCACTGAGGGCTATGATCACCCAGTTCTCCAGGATGGCCATTTTTTCACAAAGTGTGTGACGCTCCACTGCATCAGTGCATGGAGAGGCTTAATCTTGAGTCTCTCCATTTGGGCAAGAGGAGAAGTCAGCATGAGCACCTCACCAAACTCAATGATATGGTTGTCACACCACTCAACCCTACTTCAACTGCCTCCATTGCTGTGCAGGAAGGCAAGGAATGGTATGAGTACAATGAACGCAACAGCACTGTCCATGTCATCCACCCCATGAAGACCACCTCTACTGGCATCTCTGAGATCCCTTTGCAAGCCACTACCCAGCCAGAGTCCTTGCCATCAGCTGCCCATCAGCCCCTGCTATCCAACACTTCACCTGTGCCTGCCTCTTCATCAGATGTCTCAGTGTCACTCACCTCACAAGCCACCACCCATTGCGCTGCCAAGACCTTTCTGAAGAAACTCAAGGTGATCTTTCAGTGCCAGCACACAAACAACAAGCAACTCATCGTCCACCCCTGTGGGGTTATCAATGCCTGCAGTACCATGTTCAACCATGAGGCTGTCTCGAATATCCTGGTAAGTTATCAAGTTCATTGCCACATCAGACATGTACTGATAACTTTGGCAGATTCTCATTGAACAACTTTATCCCCTTTCCCGTGCTCATAAATCTGAACACCTCATCTATGATTTGAACTGCAACACCCTCTGCAAGGTAGAAAGTTGGGGCATATCATTCTTCAAGGACATGGGCATGTGTGTCAATGCCTTCCACCACAAGACCAAGCACTGCACAAGCAATACATTTTGTCAGGAACAGTACAACATGAAGGCCTATCTGGAGCTTCTGAATGGATCAGGTGGTTTTTATTTCAATTCATCAATCATGGAGCAGACTAATGTCTGGTTTGGCACATTCCACAACATCTGCCATGAGATGATAGCAGTCAAGTATGATTTCTTCCTCAACAAGATGGTCCTGCAGTGCAATTGGTATACTGTAGCTACCCTCTGTGCTCAAGGAAAATCACTTCATCACCCTACTCTCACATCTACTCTCACATTACCAGTATAGTACAACTATATACCTATATGACATGATTGCAATTGTATGCCACCACCTTTTGTTCAAGTCATGTCACACATGAAAAAGTCAAATTGAAGATCCATGATGACATTGATGAGGGGAGAGACAAAACAATATAGACAACATAGACAATACATAGCAAAGGTACTAATGCTGCAGCTGTTACGGACTTCTTTCCTTTTTATCCTTCAAATTATGCTCTTGCCCATTCATCTTCACATATGCAAGAGGGCTTCACCCTTATGGTGTTGACCGTGTGGCACACTACTTTTACAGACAATTTCCTTGATACAGACAAGTAACCTTTCTAGGTAGTTCTCTTGTACTGCCTCGTACTTCCCCTCGACCCAGATGGTCTGTGCACACTCTTATTTAGCTGGTCTGCGCGCCGTTCCTAGTAGTATAAATACCTCGCCTTTGTACATTAGTTTGGTATCTAGTTCTACGCAATCTATTGCCTAGAGCCTGGTCATTCTGCAAGTGATTAGTCTAAGGATTAGTCATAGCGAGACCCTCAAGCTTCTAAGAGTCTTCGCACTACTCTTGAGTGTGCACTTCAACTAGGTTCTACGCATCAGCATAACAGCAGCCTGCACATCTTGATCTTGCTTTTCAGACCCAAGGCTACATGTCTCGTGGCTAGATAGTAAGACCACAGGCTGGCTGGCTTCCTGCCTGCAGCCTCACATTCCTCGAGCAGCACCTGGCTGGTTTCCTTCCATGCTTGAAGGTTGTTGTAGTATGTGGGCTTGATGAACAGCTCTCTGAAGATGAGTGTGAACAGGACAGCCAGTGAGTGGCATGCCTGCAGTTGTTTGTTGGAGGTCTGCCGAAAGCCTGCACACATGTCAATGGTATACATTCCCTGGGGCCATACTTGATACCCCTCATAGCTGGGAATAACAACCCATTTGATGTGGGAAAGTCAGGTTGGGACCTGGGACTGAGATAGGGATGTTGAAGACAATGTAGGTGACAATGCAAGACTGGGAGAGGGACTACAGGATAGTGAGGGAGTGTGTGCTAACGGTTCCACCTTGACTGGGACATTGTATGATAGGGAAGGTGAGGGATAAGGCCCTATCAGTGTTGATGCGAGCAACAGCAAGGGATGGCGCTTGCTGGTAACATGTGAGGATGACATTTCGATAATCTCAACTTCTGAATCTGACTCTCTCATTGCCTGTGAGCTGGACTGCAAGGAAGCCCTGGTCTTATTCTTGGAGTGAGTGACCTGGTGTTCTGAGCGCATATTTGTTCAAATGTTGATGGGACATTTCCCATCCCATGTAATCTGGAGATCTTGATCGAAATTACATAGCACACTGTGAGACACCAAAATGCTGAAGGAAAAGGTGGTAGCCACTTTTGACAGTGAATGTGTGGTCAAGGGAGGTGGTGATCCAGAGGTGCAATGAAGGTTCAAAAACTTCAAATTGAAGAACATCTTCACCAAGGAGCAACATGAGATCAGGATCATTGATGAGTTGATATTGTGAAAAGTAGGGACAGTTTGAGACAAATAGCTGTCTGATCAGGGCATTATCCTGTTGGGGCACCAGTGGATGGTGTGGGAGGTAAGAGGATGATACTTACTGCATCATACCAGTGTATAATGAAGTGGTGCTGGGCATTACATGTCATCTTCCTACATTGCTTGTCTGCTTTCTGATTTTTGACCTCTTGGGCAGCCAGCTTGGTCAAGTCCTCCATTCACAAAGGGTCAAGCTGACGAGTGATGCAGGAGCGTGTCTTGCTACTGTCAGCTGCCTGGAAAGGCACAGTGAATGACCAAGTGCTGGCATGACTCACACAAGACTGTGATGGAGGAGGCTGAGAGGGTGGAAGCATGGGGAGGGTGAAATCCTGGGCTAAGTAAATCCAAGATGAGGAGAGTGACGATCTTCACAGTGCAAATCAGTGGGCTTGTTGAGGATCTGTGTGAGGTTGCCCAAGTCATCTGCATCAAGATTGATCATCTCTGATTTGTTGTCAACAATCCCATGAAAGGGACATTCCCCAGAGTCCTTGCAGTGACTCAAGCATATCATCTTACAACAACACAAGGCAGCTGAGCAATGACAGAGTGCACCAAGACATTGAGCACCACAATGGCAAGTCTTCTTGTCACTTGCCGCTGTGCTATCACTGGGGGGGGATCTGTGGGAAGCCAATGACAAATCAGGGGCTTGAATGAGCAAGACGATGCAAGGGTGGAGTAGGAGGCAGGGGAACCACTTGAAGAACTCACACTGGGGGTGCTACAACAAAAGGATGAGTGGCAGCAGGCAGAGATCAGACTAGGGGACTCACCCTGGCCATTGGTTTTCCAGCATTGCCATTGCAATCTGTCTGGAACAATGCAAGCATGACTGCATTACCACAGCCCTTGCAATCAATAACAAGACCAATTGAGGTGAGCCAGATGTTGAGATCAGCAAGAAGGGCAACATTACCAGGGATGAGAGATGAGGTGTTGTTGAGCAGAGACATCATAGAAGGAACAAGAGGGCAGTAGGGTGAGAAGAGTGAGGAGAGCATGCAGAGGGAGGAAAGGAGGAAGGTAATGAGGAAAATGAGGGCAGGTGGGCTTATATGCTTGAGGTTGAATGCCTTGGTGGTTGACATGGCCAAAAAGGCAGCAGCATGGAATTCAAGTCAGTGATCATCATGGTGGTGCTGAAAATGATTGAAGAAGGGTACAGAGGATGGTGAGGGCAAAAAGACAGGTTGTTCCAAAAAGGGCCATTGGCTACCCATTGCATGCAGTGGGCAAGAGTGACAGCAGGCATTCACAAGATGTTGAGCAAGTATGGGGGTGCTGAGTGAGCTTGAGTGCCAAAGACATTGGCCTGTGCAGGGCTGCGCATGTGATATACCAGGCAGTGCATCAGCAAATCTCTGACTTAGCTACAGTAAGGTCCCCATCTATGCAGCCTGTACAGAGTTGTACAGGCCCCTTACAGGACCAAATTCAAATTTCATTTATTCAGTCACTGTGATGCACTGTGGTCCTCTGTGGATAATTTGGAAGCCAAAAAACACAAATTAGCACTTCCTGTAAATCTCTATACAGCACTGTACAACAGATTCATGATTTGCTGATGTGGGTGATTGAGACTCCACACTTGCTGTGCCGCATGTGCCATGGTGCCCCCAGACTCAGGTGCAGACCAGCCCCTATACAAGCCCCCAGACTGTCCATTTGCTGGACACCCTCAATGCAGGAGTTGGGTTGAAGTTCCTGATGGTATT
>JBBPQV010000264.1:0-27439 GCA_038092675.1 Boletus rufocinnamomeus
GTAGATAACCCCGCACTCCAGCGACGTCCGCAGGTCAGTGTGTACATCGCCTCCCACTTTCAAAAACGCGATTGACGTCGCGTTTCGCTCTTCTCAGGGGTCTCCCGTGGTGACTATACGAGCGACCACCTGTTTCGCAGCAGATGACCCGCACCCCAGAGACGTCCGCAGGTCAGTGTGTACCTCGCCCTTACGCCTTCAAAAGCGTAATTGACACTTTAACAGCTACCAAGATTCCGTGACACGCTTGCTCAGAAGGGGATTGCAAGCGTAGTTAGCCAAATAGATCCATTCATTCATTGAAGGTGACTTTGTCTGTGAACGCTCAAGTCATGACGAACGATCTTGATAACCACTTGCTTCGTAAGCATCCTCCAGTTTCATAAATTGCGATTAAATGCTGACACTAGTATGTTTCAACAGATACACGGAGACCGCTACGGGATACTTGATATACAATTCAGTGGTCGACGTGAACTATCGCAAGATACGTTAGGCTATTAGATTTTCCCGATCACACCACAGAGTGGAACTATGATTCACAAACTAGGAGGATTATCCTATCATGAAAATCATTATATTGAACAACGCATGGTAACTCCGCATTCAGGGCTCGATTCGATTTCGAACGCAGCCAGCATGCCGGTTCGTTTCTAGAATGCGATGAAGACGGTGGAACCCTTTCAATGATGGCAATAACGTTCAAAGGCAAGCTGTAGCACTAGGCGCACACGCCAATGTCGATGGCTTGGTTTCATCCAACTCCTTATCATGTTGACGTGTCATTTGGTGATTGAGGGCCAACGAGTTGGCTATGCGATCGATCCAGGTCCCTAGGCAACATGGTGAGGATAAGGTCTCCGAAACAAGATTGGGGGCAATCATGACTATACGGAATAATCTACCAACACTCCACTTCTGTCAAGTACTGTGAATGGCCGCCGCTCTATTGATTTTGGACTTGCCACCTTTCCTCAGTGGTTTCGCGAGGGACCAGCGGTTCTGAACGCCAGGGGATGGTGGCCCTTGTCCA
Source organism: Boletus rufocinnamomeus (assembly GCA_038092675.1). Lineage (NCBI taxonomy): Eukaryota > Fungi > Basidiomycota > Agaricomycetes > Boletales > Boletaceae > Boletus > Boletus rufocinnamomeus. Next base: position 1,034 of record JBBPQV010000264.1, read on the forward strand.
GAAACGGTAGCAACGTGCCGATGGAGTGCTGCCAACCAAGCCCGCACGGATGAAAGTCCCGAAGCAACATGGCGAGAGTGAGGCTTCCGAAGCATGGTTGAGTGGGCGGTCGTGATTCTATGAAATCGCCTAACAACTTTCCGCCTCCGCCCGCAGGAAAGATCGTCGGTTTTGAACACCATTTTGGAAGGGGGCCATCTCCTGGAGACGGTGGCAGCGTCACTGCCGGTGGAGTGCTGCCACCAAGGCGCGCCTTCTAACCAAGTGCTGCCGGATGTTGGGTGTTGGATGTCTTTCTTGAGCTGGTAGAATGCCTTTCCGAGTTGGATGAATGGCGATGCAGCAAGCGACAAAAATATTCACCACTTCCTGTGAGGGCCTTCGGTACAGCGAACGTTCGAAGCATGAAAGCGTAATATCACACAGCTCATGCACGGTTGGATGAACAACACGACTACCGTCTTGAGCGACCTAATCCACCCCTCCCCCTCGCCGCACGCTTTCTTTCCCTCTCTTCCTCCCGTGCCCTTGCACTCCGTTGTCTTGGGTCAATGACCTCGTAGTCCCGCTCAGCCTTTCTTGTCTCCTCTCCATCGTCCTTAGGAAAGTGGAGAGCATGGTTCATGAACCCTCGGTCGTCATCCACTTCCATTCCCCCATCTTCTTGGGGTTTTATTTCTCCTCCTCCGTCTTCATCTCCATGGACCTCCTCACCCTCATTTGCGCCCCATGCAGGCGTTGACGAAGCTTGCAGCATACCCCTGAATTTGTTCATCGCTGCGAGCACATCCCCTTCATCTTTCCGTCCCTTTCCCTTCTTTTGTAGCCCATGACCCTTGGAATACTTAGCAAGCTCTTCCGCCAGGTATGATTTTTGCGTCTTTGCCTTCTTTCTCTCAGCTTCTTCGTCACTAGCCTCACCGCCCTCGCGTCGCCGAGTGAGTTTCCGTATCTCAACTTCCATCTTCTCAATTTCGGAACGACGTGTATCGCTGCGGACGATGGGAAGTGGGTCAGCGCCAATAGGGTGACACTGGAATGCTGTGTTACCTGGTCGATGCTATGTCTTGCGCGTGCTTTCCCCTGATTTTGGACACGTCTGTATTTTTGCTGTTCGTTTCCTTGTCCCTCTGTACATGTTTTGATCAGTGAACGTCGCTGCTTCGTGTAGAAGTTGAGACACACTCTTGATGGCGGTACTGGAGTGCTCTCCATACTAAACCTCCGTTCTTCCCGCTCAACCTTTTCGGGTGGGGGCAGTTTTAGGAGATCTGGCATCGATATCGGGTCGTCGATCACTGTAAATCCAATAGTCGAGAAGAAACGTGGTTCATTGCGGAGGAACAAAAATACCCACAATCAGGTCGTGCCATGTCTTTCTTCTTCAGCACGACGGACCCCTCATCTTCGGCCTCTGCCTCATCATCGTCACCAAAGCTCAGTAGTTTCACGTTCCTGAAAGCAAGCTCCGTCGATCACGAACGGATGTGGCCGCAAAAATGACGTTTTACTGACTTCCTTACACCCCTGCGCCGCTCCGCTTCTTCGCGTTCACGTTGTGCGGTCTCGCGAGCGCGTTGCTGTGCACGCTTCTCCGCGGCTGTGATGCGTGGTATTATGTCAGGGAAAGGGTTGTCGATGATGGAAACAGATTTGATCTTTGGTGGACTAGGTGGTGTCGGTTTCAGTCAGTTTGAATCGCCAAACAAAAGGCAAAAAGAGAAGAGCAGAGACACGTACTACACCGGTCTTTCATTCTCATCGAGCTCTGTCACGGGTGTTAGTTCGGGAGTTTGCAACAGAACAACACGAACATGTACCCGTCTCTCCAATCTTCAAGACATCTTGGCGGTACCACGTCACTGATTGAACCTGTGGACAAGAGGCCGATTACGTACTGTATAGCGTATCACCCACAACCTTCCCGAATAGCGTATGCTTGCCATGTAGCTCATCCGCCCGATCTTACGCAACCACCACGCTCGTAAGTCCCATGCAACCCTGAAAATAATGCGGAAACACACCGAGCGTGATGAAGAACTGTGAGTCGTTCGAGTTCTTTGCTCCACTATTTGCCATCGCCACAAGTCCACGATGGGTAAACCGCAACCGGGGGTGGATCTCATCTTCGAAGGGTTCTGGAGGGCGCCATGTGTGTCCGCGGAGAAGTGGATTCGAAAAATGGTCACGTACCACCGTAGAAAGACTCTCCACCCGCACCACTACCAGTTCTGTCTCCAGTTTGGACGAGAAAACCGGGAACGACCCTGGATCGCAGTATAAGAATTGCATCACTGGCAGGGATGCACTGGAAAATCCAAACTCCCTACCTATGAAAAATAACACCGTCATAGTATCCTGCCGGTTAACGTGAGGCTGGCTGCAGGCCGTAAAACGCGCTGCTGTACACACCTTCGAGTGCAAGTGCTATGAAGTTTCTGCACGCCTTCGGTGTTTCCTTGTGGACCACCATATGAGCACACAGCTATCTTGTATTATAATAGAAGCCTCGTGCGTACCTTTGACCACAATTCAATATCAATCTCACCAGCAGTGGTGTTGAGTATGACGCGTCCATGAGTTGGTAGAGCCATATCAAGTGAGTGCTGTCAGTGTTACTTATCGAATTTGGGCACGCATTTCCGGCAAACTTCAACTCATTATCTCATCACGGGTCACAGCAATATTTCCTTGCTAAAAAGTATGGAAAAAGGTATTATTTCATTAATCTAATCTTTGTCTGAAAATTCTACATTGAACATTTTTCTCCACAAGCTTTGATTGGGTGCCTTACGATGTTCTGTGGTGGCCAATTTAAATTATTCACATACAAAGAAACTTGAATAAATTGGTATCTTTTTCCTCAATTTTTAGTATCATTAATTGAAAAAAACCCACATGCTGTGTTGTATGTGGCAATGCTTGCAGTGCCTTCACCCAAATCATCTACGTCACCAAGCATACTCCTCGTGGTCACTGTTTTAGCCCACTCCCTCCGATTGTTATAGTTGGTACTAGTTCACCTAAACGACCCTGGGCGGCGGTCGGGGTAGCGGTTAAGCTCCTGACGAGACCTTTCGCTGGCTCGAAACCGCATCCTCCATACCGCCCCCTTACCTGTCCATCCGCGCACTGTACACGGCCCCAATCCTCGGAGAGGGAGACCTGACGGGCGTAGCAAACAGGACTGACAGCCCTGACTTACTTCTAGGGTCGCGCTTCGCGCTCCCTAGAATCCATCGACTGCAAGGCAAACTAGTCATACTACATATGGTTAGGGTTTGTTCCTCAATACACGCCCCAAGTTTACACAATTACGTCTCTCTAACACTCCATCCGTGTCTGCAAGGAGCAATTTATTTAAGATGGAGCACCTCCAGTCACTGCGTATGCGTGCTGCTGTACTCCCGTCCCAGGCCCAACACCCATCTCCGAGAACTGATGCTGTAAAGCTCCGACTCCATATTCATACCCTGATCCTTGTCCATAAACTGGCGAGACAACGTGTTCGTTCCCACTGCCCGGTCCTCCTCCGTACGTAGGCCCGGGACCCTGCGGAGATTGTGCACCAGGTTGAGCAGAGGGATAACTGTACGGAGCTGCTGGACTGGTCTGCGCTGAATGTAAATGCGTACTACTAGGAGAATCAGCGTGATGTCCGGTCCCACTGCCCGGTCCTCCTCCGTACGTAGGCCCGAGGCCCTGCGGAGGTTGTGCACCAGGTTGAGCAGAGGGATAACTGTACGGAGCTCCTAGATTGGTCTGCGCTGAAGGTAAATGCGCACTGCCAGGAGAATCAGCGTGGTGTCCGCTCCCACTGCCAGGTCCTCCTCCATACGTAGGCCCGAGGCCCTGCGGAGATTGTGCACCAGGTTGAGCAGAGGGATAACCATACGGAGCTCCTGGACCAGTCTGCGCCGATGGTAAGTGCGCACCGCCAGGAGAATCAGCGTTGTACCAATACGACCCTTGAGGTTGCGATGTGGCAGAAGCAGGTGGGAGGTAGGGTGATTGGCCAGAACCGTTTGGCTGAGACGTCACTTGGGGTTGAGAAGCAGTTTGGGTTGGTGAGACCGACTGCCCTTGGGGTTGAACGTCATTTTCTGGATGAAGTGGATCTGGCAGCGAGGCATCTGGCGGACCATCTGTCACCCCGGGCACTGAAAAGAAATAAACAGCTCCCGCAGGGTCTTTGCCTCCTTGGGCGTAGTATTGCGCCCACGCTTGAACGTTTGGATCCGTGTACGTGGTGTGTGGATCATACACGTATGGTGGACCGGACTGTTCTGGTCCGGGTTGACTTTGCGCCTGAGGCTGGGCCGCCTGTGGAACTTCGACTGCCGGGGTATGATACTGTTGCTGCGGTTGAGCTTGAGATTGCGGCTGAGGCTGAGGTTGCGACATAGGCTGAGGTTGTGGTTGTGGCTGTGGCTGTTGTTGGGGATAGGGTGATCGTGCAGGTTGCGGGACAGATCCACCATATGGTTGAGTAGTTCCAGGTGCGTATCCTTGTCCAACACCATACCCGGGATCAGCATGCTGCTGTGGGAACGAATTCTCGGGGTAGCCAGTCTGTGCACCATAGCCGTACGGAGGTTGTTGCTGAGGAGGCTGCTGGTCAAAGCCAGGTGTAGCAGGAGGGTAACCATATTGTAGCTGAGAGCCGTACTCCTGGCGAACGTAAGACGATTGTCCGTGGCTATAGTCTGGACGAGGGGGAACCTCGTACACTATTTGGACATAAGTCGCAAATTGAACGAATAAGACCGAGGTACGTACTCCCAGCATGTCTTGCAAGGCTGTCTTCCATCATCCGATCGAAGATGACCCGTGCCTTGACGAAGCTTTCGTTCATTGACACAAGGTCGGCTAAACGAAACTCTCAATATATCCTACGAGAGAGAATCAGCGGCTCGCACCTCGCTTCTGGCTGTATTTGTCGATGAGTTTGACGATCTTCGGCCGCAGAGACATGCAAGAACGATATAGTTCCTGTCAAGACAGCTTAGGATTACAATGCATGGGAAGTTTCAAGACTCTCGAACCTGAATCTCTTCATTATCCGCAAGATGTTCCCCGGAAGCGTCTATGGTGCGAAGCATTGTCAATAATCTGTCGACATTCGCAGCCTGCGCAAATACGGCTGCTTCTTGCTCTGCTTCTCTCGCAAGTTCGGTCGCGGTTGGCTCCGGCAACGGCTCCTGTGAGGTTCGATCAGATGAGAAGTAACAATAGAGGGAGGAAAGCACTAACCACATAGTTGACAGGAAATATCCCCGTCCTCCCCCTCAACTGGCCGCGCCACCAATCTTTGTAGCCGCGGTCAACGACCTTGATGATGTCACCCTTTTCAAACGCGAGTTCTCCCTGTTCAGTTGGTTCAAAGGTATGCAAAGCCTTGACACGAGTGACTACGGAGGCGGACGCAGGTGCTGGTGTAGCGACAGATTGCGATGGTAAGGATGAAGTGGATGATGCTGCTGCTCTCTGCGTACTCTGTGCAGGCACGTAGCCTGATGGATAATTGGGTCCTGTAGCGTTGCTGGCACTAGGACCAGCTCCCGAGCCGGAGCCCGATGCACTTACACCACTTGGATGCGCCGAGTGTTCGTCATACCCGGTTCTACCACCCTTGTCATGCATAGACATCTCCAGCACGCGTTGAAGCTCCTCTTCCTCCCTCCGCCGTACTTCATCATCTACGGTAGGTGGAGCAGGCTCGTCTGGTGGCTGAAATTTATAGTCTTCGGGCACAGGTCAGTAATTAATGGAAAGCACAGCGAGGAGGTCCCACTTTTTGCTTTCAAATTGCTGTAGCACTCTTCCATAACACCGAGCGAAGAGTCGTTTTCGAACTCGGCTGTCCACACGGCGACCAGGTTTAAGGTTCTCTTGCGAACCTTGTCATGGGTAGTCTTGAGTGAATATACCATAAGTACATATCTCCTGGGATCGAATCCTAAAGATGCGCACCCGATCGGTGACGAGCTTCTCGAGAGCCTGAGTGAAAGCGCGTGAAGCCAATTCGCGGTGAAGATCGATCCCACAATTCTTGGAGAGAGATTCTGCGAGGGAAAGTGAGTAGAGTTGGACATTCGGACTGCGATGTGCGAGGCGTTTGATGAGGGAGGCGATGACATTGCGAGCGCTGTAGGAACGGAATGTCAGGGCGGTGGGTTAGATTGAGAAAGAGAAACAAGTACCCTGATTCACCCTCATCCTGTACTTTGTCACAGAGGTTGAGAATGACCTCCCAGTTTTCGCTGGTTAAGTTCTCGTCCGTAGCTTTGACTGTATATGTGATGTAAGGCCGGTTGCATATTCGGTTGGAGAGCTCATCGTGGGTGTGATGACGACGCACCGACTATATCATCATAAGGGCTTGTCTGGCCGGCTTTGAACATGGCGAGCGCTGTTCAAGCCACTGTCGAGCTCGCTGCTGTAGTCGTTGGCAGTGGTGATGTTGAGATCCTTGTAGTAGTCGCTGCGAGAGGCGGTGTCGATATCCGAGTGTGCCGTGATTGGCGCGTCGCCACCACTCTCGCAAACAAGGGTCTTTCTGCACTTCCCCACTGGTTTCTCCCTACACATCATGGCCAAGGGTACATTATATTTAACGCTAGACTACACGCATCATACTAATACAAGAGCACCCAGTTCCACGGAATTTTCGCCTCCTTGAAGAACTTGAGAAGGGCGAGAAAGGTATCGGCGATGGCTCATGCTCGTATGGCTTGGAGGATAGCGATGATATCCTGATGAGCAACTGGAATGGAACTATCATCGGCCCTGGCCATGTGAGTCCCCACTTGAGGCACCCCCGATCTGCAACATCACAGGCTGATCGCACACTGCAGACTGTACACGAGAACCGCATCTACAGCCTCAAGATTCACTGTGGTGAATCGTATCCGGAAAAGCCACCCACCGTGCAGTTCCTGTCCCGTGTCAATCTGCCTTTCGTCAATCAGACAGACGGCAAGGTCGACCCTGCCAAACTCAGCGTCCTCGCCCAGTGGGGAAGGGACAGCAGCATAGAGACTATCTTGGTTGGCATAAGGAGGTGAAATATTCTCCCGCCTTTCGTTTCAGATGCCTGATGTTCTCATGTCAGGGAGATGGGTTCTTTCAATAACAGAAAGCTACCCCAACCACCGGAAGGCAGCACCTTTTAAAGTAATTCACTAGTATCGTTAGGCGTTGACGCATCAGAAGAGGTATTAATCGGAAGAAGAAATGGCAAGTCATGAACAGCACATCCGTTGTCACAAGATGGGTCCCTACCACTGTCCCTGCAATCTGTTTTGTTTTCTCTCTAGTGAATTTTCATTCGTTTTGCACAACACTTGATATTGTTGGGCTGGTATTACCTGGAGTCTGAAGTCACCTGACCATCCCTTGTCAGGGGCTACCCGGTAGGTTGAAGAACGCATCGTTGTTTTGACCCTAGGCACCCAGCCACTGTTATATCCACTCTGTTCCATGACCCTTTGTGATGCGGTCAAGTTAGCGACTAATCAGTGTCGCCGTTAACGGCCGTTAACTTCGGCCCCGCATGACGGAGATGCCACCGGTTGCCGAGCCATTTTATGAGATCCTCGACCAATGATCGCTGCTTTCGGCCCTGACATCCCCGGAAGTCTTTGAAGAAACGCGAGGTGTGCCTCGTTTGCTACGGCTGCATGAGCTTGGTGATTACTCGAGAGGCATGATACATTTGTCAATGAATATAAAGTCTGATTGAGACAGCATTTTCACCGGCAGATGCGTGTGCCTTGGATGATCTCTGTTAGACTCTGAGCCCAGAGCCGCCGTAGGATACCGTACCAGCTCGGCTTCAAGAGCTCGACGTGCTCATAGATCAGCTGATCACTTGCTTTCCGCGTTCGTGTTCCATGCAAATCACCTCTTATATTTTTTTCTCACCCTTGCCATCCATGTCCATCCCAAGACATCCGAGCCAATCAGAGCAGCGTGATCGCCCCCGTCTGCGACCCCAGCGCAATCCGCCCCGTGAATTCCGAGACCGCACATATCGTCACGTCATCTTGTAGTGAAACACACCCAGTCATTCGATGTACACACATCCCAAGCTCAAACACAACACTCACCATCAGAATTCTGTGACCTCACGACAGACACGGCCTCCGTATCAAAGGGCGGTGGATATTCTTCTTCCACGCCGTTCAGATCAAATGGGCGTCGAGACGGATGTGTGGTGAACGCCATGATGTGGCGATCACCGCTCGAGTTGGGTTCGAGGATCCATACGCCACGGAGTCCGGTCGTTCCGAAGGCCCACATAGATATCCGCTGATCAGCGGTGTATTCGAGTGCGTCGTGGACGCCGAGTAGTCTGAATGACAACGACGGCTCGGGTGTCATCTGCAGGTGGACTAGATAGTGAAACGTCGTCTGACAATCATCTCCACAACCATCGTCGGCGAGCACGCCGATGGAGTAGACGTCGCCAGACGGGGAACAATTACAGCGTACGTCAGAGAGAGACATACACGCGGTGTACCCCGCGATATCCAATTCTTCACAGAGATAGAGAAACGGCAAGGGTCGTTCGGTCGCGAGTTCCGGCTTCAAGAATTGGAGGGGGATGGGATATGCTTCGATCGACCTACGCCTGAAACACAGAATATATGGTCCACAGATGCGTGAGTCGAGGACATAATTCCCGGGTATCTGGGATGTGACATGTAGTATAACACCACAGTTCAGCACGAGGGCATGATGCTCACCAGCGACCCTGGGATTCTCTCTTCATCTAGAGCGATACTCGATCGGCTCTGCGTACGCCAGTCTACCACCTCGATTACAGTGTCAGAGAGCCCCAACCAAATGAGATATGAATCCGGATCAATGCCGTAGGCTCTTATGAAAGGTGCCACTGTATCGACATGCGCTACGTCATGGAAGGATAACTCGGTCCCATCCGTGTCTGATGCGTTCAAAGGCAAGAAGAGGGATAAAATGTGTGTTCTGGAGGATCAAGGCTATGCATCAGGCATCGACTACATACATCGCAACGAGGCAACTTACGTCCTCCCTTTGGAAGCGACGACATAGAGGGTAGAATTGTTGATAGACATACAATATGTCTCGAAATACCAGCCGGCGAGCGTCAGAGACGCACAAAGGAAAGATGGCAGCCCCGCAGCCCGAGACGACGCGAATTCCCACATGTCCCATATGCAAACCACCGACGTATGGTCCACAGAGAGAATGAAGCGTTCTGATAGAAATGATAGTATACGCAAGTGACCTATTTTACGCGTTTGTCCGTCGGGGATGATGCGATGCTGGATATCATCTCTGAATGTTTTCAACAACTTTTCGGTTTTGGACGCTTTCACGAGGACATCAGTAAATTTGAAAAGTTTGGACAATATTATATATTGTCATTATAAACCCTACATTTGCCATAAGCTCAACAATTATTATGGGCAAGAAGCTAATCAAATATATATCAAGATATAGGTCAATGAAGATTAATAATAACTAAAAAAATTATGCTGAAGCATATGAAAAGCCAGTTCTTATTGTAAATTAGAATTCATAAGCATTATTAGAGTTTTATCCAGAATAATATCATCTGCTAATGATATGATATAGCAATATAATGTTATGTAATCTCTGGAAAGTATAGATCAAAATTACCATGAGATTTGTATAGATTCAATTCACCTTATCAATGATAATGCAAAGGAGAAAAATATTATTTATCAACTTTATCTACAACACCACTAATTCACAAATAGACTATCACTGTATACTACCATTGTAACTACTCAAAAGTATAAAAAAAGCGAAAAAAAAAACACTTACAAATGTTCTCACACAAGTGCAAACTTACCTGATTATGAACTCTAAGGACTAGAGTGACTCTTGCTCTGAGAAGGAAACTTAGAGACAAGAGTGAAGAAAATTAAAAGTCAGAGTGACTGAGTTTATATAATATGTACTGTATAGCACTTACAAATTTTTTCCCACACCTTCGGCTGATTTCTGATAAGCCATTGTCAGACATAATATTTATGCTATTGATTAGAAAGATCATCCCAGTAGTTATACATTTTCCCAAGCAATATATAATCATAAAATTGTCAAGAACTTCTGCTAAGCATGACACTCTCATAAAATATTTGCATGACCAGGCAAGGTCATTAGCTAGCAATGGAAAGACCTGTACCTTCATTTCAAAATTTAATTTAATTGAAATATGTATAATGTCATAGCATGTTAATGACAAGCCAGTGATGGAGACGTTCAGATTGACAGACCGTCAGCGCTGCGAATTCGCTTTGAGAGCAACTGAGAGGGTGTGTGTCACACATGCGGTCGTATACAGTGGTCCACAGACGAGGGTCTTGAGTGAGTGGGAGAAAGTATTTGCATGTCTGGCAGGGAAAGGAAGGACATGTCAACCGTCAAGTCCAAGGCGAGGGAAGTTTGTATATTACCTTGCGCAAGGTAAAAATGTCCTCTAGGTCCGCGAAGCCGAGAATGTGATGGTGTAATTCCACCGGAAGACAACTGAAATTCGTCGTCGTCACTTTCGGATGCACAACATCTGAATCTCGCTGCATCGAGTGTGATCGATTTTGAATTTCGTCGATGGCAAGATGTTGAGAAACAGAAAGACGGCAGAGAGACCAGAACGATAAATACTTTTATCGATTATCGGCGGTTGTAAAGCCGCCATAGACTGGTGACCGATAGACGGCTTGCCTCATTTGACGGATCATCGATCAGTACTCAGTACTCAGTACTCAGTGCCGGCCCATCAGGGTACGTAGTCAGGCGACGCCTTTTCCCCTTTCGGACGGATGACACTGACTCCTCGGTACAACTCGACTTGACGTTCATTCTTCCGAGACTCATGTCATCCGGATAGAGATGTGGTGAGACTGTTGCTTAGGACTGACTTTTTGGAAAGGTCACGGTCAAGACGCCATTTTTCCATTTTGGCTTTCACATCCTCGGCCTGTTTCCTTGACGCGCCAGTCATGATCAGATGATCACAATTCCCTACAGGCCGTAAGCAATCCCGAGACTCACCTTCGTCCCGACGGGCAACTCCAAAGTCGCCTTCACGAGGTTGCCCTCCTTGGCCTCGAACAGCCAAAACGAGTCCCGCGGGTCCCTCGAGGAGAACACATTGCCAACAAGCTCGATGACTAGTACTCATCCTAGTGTAACCGCCTCCGTACGCAAGAGTCAAGACAGACTGTTACAACTCGACGGTGATACCTAAATGCCATCCTGAAGGACCTGTCAACGGAGAAATGCCGTATAAAATCCCACATTTAACTTGTTTGACCAGCAAAGTCCAACATTGGTTGAATGATGCGCGAGTACACTGTGGATGTACGAGACTACACGATAGTACTACTACGAGGATATGCACAATCCTAAGCCACTACTATTCATCAATGACCGAGATATATCCCCGACTCCCACGATAGTGGGGAGGGTTTTGTCTGCAGCATTTGACCAGGCACCTGCAAACGAGCATGTCCACCTGTGTGAAAAATCTTATGTAATCAACTGTAAACTATAAAATTAAGGTTTGACTGGTAGCGAGGGTTATGGATATGGATCTGTGATTGTTCATGAATGCACAAACACGCTTGAAGGCACTGAATGCTGAAATGTACATTGTGACATTTTTTCTGGTATTCCAAACTGATTTGTCCGTAGGTTTGTTCACAAGCAACCTGGTCGAGCCGCACATGTGCTCGACAAGTCATTGTACCCACCGTTAGACCTTGTCCATCATGTGGATGACTAGTATCCCATTTATTATGACCTAATCTATTACCCACAGTATGTGGTCTGCTGCTTTGGCACCCCTCGAAACTTTTGTCGTTGGTTCCATGACTCTCTTGTCACATCATACCATTTGTGCTCGCTGTCCAACATGTTCAGGACATGTCATCTTTGATGGTGAAGCCATCTATGTTTGTGATCGAGATTGCTTTGTGTTCATTCCTTGCAGCAATTTGAGAGTGTGTCATACACCCATTGTTTCATCTTTGAAACTCTTTTGAAATCGCAGAAAACAAAGCCTGTTTTGTTCAACCACACATGGCACTTATGCCGTGATGAGTTTCCACGTTGGTTTTAGTTGATGGATTGATGGTGAATATTTGCTGCGAGTGTAGTTTGTCTCTTTCTGGTGATAAGATGCCATGATTTGCACTGGCAAACGACCTCTTTAGAGGTGACTTACCTGATGAATTCCGTGATCTGACTTGGGTTGAAGAAAGGATTTGCATGATTTACAACTCCACTGCGCATGTTACATGTCTGTTTTGCTCTTCCCGATCCCGCACAACCCAGGGTCTTTCATGGTAATGCATGTGTGCACGACGTGAATGAGGCAGAGGTGAATCCGGCTGGAGAATCCCCCACCAAGAAATCCACTGCCAGTGTTCAATTTGACAATGATATCTAAAAATGTGCTTCATTTCTTGGCCTGTGTAAATCCTCGAAATAAATCTTCGCATACTGTTGTAGACTGCAGAGTATTCAATACTATGTATTCCCGAATATATTATTTCTCCGAGTCAGTGCTTAACTACGAACCCAAGATCCTCCAAGAGTCGGGGACTGGCGCGTACAGTGCCGCTACAATATGTTATTGTTGGATCTACAAACGTGAACATATCCTCAGCCAACTCGCCACAGTCAGTGCCTTCATCACCATGTTGGGTCTTGCCTTTCTATCTGCATTCGACACGGGCCGGGGTCGGTACCCGACCGCGTCATCTCCACCATAATCGAGTTTCATTGGCTCACGTACGATCATCTGGAGATTGAGAAGTTGAACAAGGCATATATCGCCAAGGTGGTAATCGGATTGACGTTGGAGGCATTGGTGATTGTGTTTACGGTAGCCCGGTTTTATGCCCCCAACATCGGAGTGGCGGTTGAATGGTTTATCGTGTTCATATTTGCGTTTTATTTATTGACTTTTGCATATGATGTCGGATGGTGAAGGTGGTCTGGGGCGAGGTGAGCAATGAGAGGATCATGGTCGAGACACCCTAATCGATGCGCCCACGGATTCATTTAAATTTTGTAAAGTTACTGATGCTTCCCATGCATAAGTTCGCTCTCCCCGGCGCGGCGGTGCCTCGGGCTTTTGCCCATACCCATTCCTTACCTACTTACTCCTTCCTTACTCACATTTTTTGTAACTTATGGTAGAAGACCCATCGTGATCGACTAGCAATGTGTATATATCTAATTTAAACCTGAATAAATGCTATTTATATAAACTTACCATGCTCGCGACCTGGTTTGCTGATGCAGACCAGCTGCATGATTGACTGTCTACAACAATAGATAGTCTATATAGAGATAGATGGATGGATGGATAAATAAGTAAATAAAGTCCAACACACCCTAGTCCACATGCTAGGCCAGATTGTCAACAGTTTTCTGCTCAGATACAAAAGCTCCTGTGGTATTTTCCGGCTCCACACCCCTGTAATGGTGTATTATCCTCTGCATGATTGGCTTTTCGCCCATGTACCACAATATTGCAACCACACACAGAATGATTATCCCGACATTGATGTAACATATGATCGCCCATCCAATTGCTGAGTGGTCATACATCTGAACAAGAGAATGGGATAAATCAGTTATTGGATAACAAATTGCAAGCAAGTAGTCATACTTCTCCCCCAATGATCGATCCCACTAATGGCCAAGAATGCATGTCAGCAACTGCACAGAAACAATGCGATGCGCAGGAGTCTAAAGTACTTACCTGTGTTTCCCAATCCATAGGCCATGATGAATACGCCATACATGTGTGCATCTAGATGACCACCGGCCGCGGCGCCTTGCATCAGAGAATACGACAACAAACCAAGAATGTTGAAAAGCAGGAAAAGCAACGTACACCCAATCCCATCCATAACTCGCGTCACAGCCGCAATCTCGGTCATAATCGGCGAAACGACAGCGCCAATGAAGAAATCTATTGAGGCCATATTTGTGTTCGTGTGAGTCGAGCATTGAAACATTGTAAGACAGGCTCCGTTGGTTGAGCAATCAAAGGAAAGATAAACAACTCACTTTCGGCCGCGAAGGACACAACAAAAAATACAAGCGAGAACTGTTTCGTTAAAGCGCCCCACCATGGGATGCCAGCTATCAAGACAAAAGTAGCAACCCATTCGGGGCCGATTTTGTCGGAAAGGTAACCTGCAAGGAGTGAAGCTGGTAATGTACACAGGAGAAAAAAGTTGTTACATTGAGTTCCTTGCACTCCGATGGACAGCGGAGAACAGACAACACCTACATATTACCGTTGGGATACATGCGGCAATAAAGACCAACCCCACTTTTGTAGAGTTGAGCCCCCATACCTCCTGTGTGTGCAGGGGCATGGTGGCGGTTGCAGCCAGGAAGGTAACTCTGTGATAGAATTCCAAAATCGTGAGCAGCACATACTCGCTGGGCTGAAGACGGAAGACATAGTGGGAAGGGGAGAAGACTAGACTTACGAGCAGAAGAATGCGACTAAGAATACTACGAGTGAGCGGGGAGAGGTCACGAGGCGCCAGAAAACTAGGAGGAAGGGTGCATTCCCTATTTTTCTATGAGGTTGATCAGTGTCAATAGGAGGGCTGCTGTCTAGTGTAAAATGGCTTGGCGGTTTGGATTGTTCAACGGTGGTTGATGATCCAAAATTCAGGGATGATATAGGTGTCTGGCCTTGAGGTTCTCCCGGCATGTTAGCGACCTTTTCAGCCAAGTCATTGCCTTCACTCTCGTGGGATCGATTCTGATCTTGACGCGGCAGACCCTCCATGACAAGCACTCGTCCCATGAAATCCAGTGCGGCGAAGATCATCCCGAAGACAAACGGGGAACGGTAGCCCCAGCGCGCATAGAGTGCGCCGCCGACAGGGGGTCCAAGCAGAGATCTATGCGAGCTGGGTGAGTTGTGGACGAGATAAATGCAAGAAAACGCACGCCAGAGGCATGCTTGCCATGACGATGCCCATCTGGGCTATAAACGGCATAAAATGGGTGATCAATACCAATCGCCTGAAACTTCGTGGGACAGATGGATGATACTTACATCCGACATCTTTCTCTGGTGTTGTATCACATCTGTAAACCCAGATCTGTCAGTGTCCACGCACCCAGAACTCCACCACCATCACATGGAACTCACATCAGTGCCAAACCGGCTGTCAACACCGCTGATGAACTGATACCCTCGAAAAGTCTCCCGATACACATCACTGCGAACGAGCGTGCCTCCATGAGGATTAGCTGCGAAAGGAAGAGAGAAAAGAGCCCTCCAATCATTATGGAACGACGAGAGCGAAGGTACTCGGACAGGGTTGCTATTAGAGGGGTCGCTGGATGGAGAGTTTAGGTCAGGGATCAGTGTTAACGTGGGCTTTGAAGGAAAGTGTTTACCCATGACAAGGGCACCTGACTGCAAGGAATGGTAGATATATGATGAGACTCCATCACGCGGTGGAGAGTCGCAACCAAGGAACAGGCTACGTACGTATACGAACAGCAACCACCCATTCAACCCGGACACATCGCCGTATCCGAGGGACTCAAGCCTAAAGGGAAACACGGACAACACGAGGCTGTAGCTGAGATTGTCGACGAAGAATCCTATAAGTGTTTTTCCGTGCGTTGCCGTCAATACACTTTCGAGGTGAATGGGAGAGGAAAGTAACAGATAGATTTACCTAATGCCACAACTGATCACAACAGGCAGCAGGAACAAAAATTGCAGGCGGAGTGAGTATCATCGACAGCACCAGCTCAAGCAAGAAGGTGTATCTCACCAGACGTGATAAACGGCACCGAGGCACGTTGTCGGGCGAAGAACCGCCAACGAAGGAAATCAAGGAGGCTTGTCTTCACCATAGGGTGGTTCCACTAGCTGTTGGCCTACAGCGTTTTAGGCCGTTTTCGGGCTGGAGATGTCTCAGAAGGAATGGGAAGAAGGAAGAACTACTAGTTGGAGAGCGAGGGAGAGCTTGTTTCGGGAGGAGTCCGATGATTCTTGGTCCAAAAAACGGGGCCGTTTTTGTACCATTTGACGACTCTCCTACAGGCCACTGTGATCGGACCTGCAAGAAATTCCAGAGCTGCCGCGACGTCGAGACCTCGGCTAAGCTGGCAGATAAGTTCGGGGGTTAGAATTGTCTCCCCATCCAGCTAGTAAGAGGCCGACTCCCAGATCTGTCGGGCTTGATTGATAGGGATGAAACCGCAGTAAAAGTAGTTAGTCAGATAAATGGTGACGTTTGTATGAAACCGCTCTGAATGATCGAATCGTCAGGCTCAAACACTTAGCTTGCTCGGCTAAGTTGACAGAAAAGCAACTTTAATTGAGGAGATTTACATGCTGTGCACCACACAACATGTAAATGTTGTAAATGATTCAGCTTCGCAGCACTGGAAAAGGAGAATCCGGGTTGCCAGTCACGGCTGCTGACTCAGCACTCGCGTGCATAAGCCGTGGGGGGGCGGAGGACCCGCAGAACCTGCAGGAAATGAGTGGGACGTCAGTACGACGCCTTGGGGGCACGCGCCTGCATGTGTCACTTCCATTTTCGAATTGCCTCAGAAAGGGGACGAGGAGCCGTGCAGCACCTGCTAGAAACGGGCAGGACTCGATTGTTCCAAAGTGGAAGCAACGCATGACGCGACGCAAGAGTGTCGTATCCGTGATTTGAAGGCGAAGCGGCGGGTGCCGTGCAGAACCTGCTAGACATGAATGGGACATCAGTATAGTTGCCATGACACACGATGTGCGCAAGGACACGCGCAAGCGTGTCGTGTCAGCAACTCGGAGACGATGAGGCGAGGGGTGTGAGGCATCAGATACTAGGAAACATGACTGAAACCGAACCCTGGAAACCTCAATGGTTGAAAAATCAGCCTGATCCTTCTCGCCCACCATACCGTAGTGGCCTGCCTCATCCAGTATGTAGTTGACCTAATACGATATATGATATATGACAGTTGATACAACTGGCTATAGTTAGCCATCGGTGGTTGTGGTATAGATGTAGTGAGTAGCGACAATAGATCATCTAATACTTAATTCTCTTCTTCGGGAGTTAGGGTTAGGGTCAGTTGGTCCTTAACTTTGTCACGGTGTCACAATACCGACGAACTGAACCTAATTTGTGTGACAGTCATCTTATCGTTGCCAAAATCTACTAACTCGGGAAATCGAAAAATGTATATAATATCGGGGAACATGAGTTATCGTACGTGTTAGGCGGGAGTCGACTATACTACGAACTCTCAGGGGACATACGACTTCGGGTTTGCACTATCGATTACTAGGCTAGAGTGAGTGTACTCGGGCTTTCCACAGAATAATCTTACATATCTCAAGTCAAATATATAAGATAATACACATGCAAGTACCGTTCTACATCTACATTCTCACCCCTCAAGGAAGTAAGAGCCAAGCAGCCAGCAACTTGGGGAAGTTTGGCGTTCCGAGACCAGTCACGGGGTCCCAACCGATCGTGGCATTGTATCCGTTGGTTCCGCATCCTGGATTGTCTCCCATGGTGATATCGTTGAAAGCGCCAGCAAACGCAGAGGAATAGATCTAAAAGAAATGCCCTCGTCATAATGTTCCAGTGTTCGCTGGAATAGGATTTCACTCACCGTCGGGTTGATGAATCCGATAGTCGATTTGCCGACTGCGATACGAGCATCGTTGATCATGGTAAAGATCGCGCCACTGACTGGAGAGGAGCAAGACGTTCCGTAAACGAGCTCAAATTGGCTGTCAATCTAAGTCACGCAAGAGGAATGTGAGCTGCTTTCACCCAGATAGATAAGGATAGCCAACATACGGCAACGACGTAGTTCGCTCCATTAGCGGAAATGTCAGGGAAGGCACGAGACTGTTTACTTGTTAGCCTTTCCAACTTGGGGTGAAACAAGAGTATACCTTTCCAGTGGAGTTCCAAATGTCGGCAGGGTAGTTGGGGTAATGGTTTGTCAGGTAGTAATCGACAGCCGATTTCTGGTACTCGGGCATAGCAAAGTAATTGCTGAATCCACCACCGGAGTAGATGACCTCCTCGCAAGCCGTCTCAGGCTCGTAGACTGTGGAGCCTGGTGGGACCATGGTAGCACCAACGGAAGTGACGTAAGGGCAGGTTCCAGGGAAACTCGGGTTGAATATCTTTCCAGTGGTAGTTTGAGTTCCTACCCACCAACGCAAAACTAAGAACGAAATCGTGCAGGGGAGAGAGGTCTACTTACCGTTAGGGTTCAAGCAAAGACCACCGTTGCCGGCGACACCGGTGTCACCAGAGCTGTACAGGATGGTGATACCCATGAGACCAAGTTTGGCATACTCGGCACACTGGCGTGCGGTATAAAATGGAGAGAGATCAGCTTCGTTGTACCCGTACGAAGTCGAGATGACATTTGTGGGTGCAGCGGTTCCGCATGCCTCAGGACCTTGACGAGAGGTACATCAAGCTATTCTGGGGAAGTACATCTAATGTGCACTGACCTTCATATCCACCGCCATATGGATCAGGGTAAATAGCATCTTGGTTCGGGTCGTCACCACCCTCGAAGTAGCAGTAAGAGGCATCGAGAGCATCGAGGAAGTTGTTGAATGAAGCACCTGAGAAAACGACATCAGTTTTACCGTAATGTATGACACCTTGGTGACTAACCCTCCACCATATCACCGACTTGGTACAGAGTCACCGTTTGAGATGGCCCGACAAGACCCATACCATATTGAAAGTCAAGGTCAGATTCGCCGTTGTAGCCGAAGCCCTGATACTCGGTCTGTGCATAGCCTGAGCGGAAAGTGAGACCTATATACAATTATGTACAGTGCACACCCTTACCTCCGTCAATCGAAACCATGTACGGCGACTTTCCGTAGAGCGTGGGAGAGAAATTTCCGAAGAACATGTCGAGATCAGTCTGAAGGTAAGCCTGTGGGGTGTACTCCACTGAAATTCATGCAGTTTTCAGCGGGCAGTAGCATCAGAATAGTTGTTTGCCTACCAATTCCATAGCTATTGTTCCCAACCGCACTCGGGGTGTAGAAGATTCCATAGAGCGCGCGCAAGCAGTCCAGCGTAATATACTGGTCGCATGTCGAAAGGTCAGTAGGCAGTTCAGCCGCAAACTTTCCAGAGGTCTTTGGTCCAACCCCTGCCCCTGGCTGACCAACGGAGCGAGCAGGTTCGGTGCTATCACGACGCGTCAGCTTAGCATCGAAGTGTACGCTTGGAGTGACAAAGTCCACATGAGGAACAATGTGTGCAGGGAGATGGTAAGCGTCACAAGCTATGCATTCGACCATCAATACTATCATCAATACGATCCCTGAAATCGACTAACCGACATGCTCCTTTCCTGAGGTGTGACTGTAAAGGTTGTACTCTGTCTGAAGGAGACGCTCTGCCTCCTCGACAGTGGCGGTCACTTCGATCCAACCCTTGTTGGACGTCAACCGGATACGATTGCTCTCGACGCCGCTCTCCAAGAGCCATGATCGAACTGCCTCGATTGTCTCGTCGCCGGGTGCAAACATTTCGAGGACATCACCCGCAGACCAGTGTTTTCCGTATTTCTCGGACTCGGGGTGTGACACCTCCATGAGGTACTTGCCGACGTCATCGATGTTCCTTTGTGTCAGGGCAAAGCGCAGAGGAAGGGGTGTGCTGGGGTCGTGTCTGCGCTTCAAGGTCCAGTCCGCAGGGAGATGGGTGCGCTTCTCATGGAGCGTGTAAGGAGAGAGACCTGGTTCCGCGGCGGCGAGGAGACCGAGACCAAGGACGGCGAATGAAAGGAGGGCCCTCATGACGGAGCAATAACAGGCGTCTCGACGCCATACTACGATTTCGGAGAGGACTTTATAGGGAGAATGGTGGGACGAAAAAAGTGCAGCAGCATGATACTGCCCAAGATAGCCAAGATAGGTTAGCGGTTTCTTGGTGCTCTGTGGGAGTTCCAGGCATATTTAGGATGCGTGCTGCATGGACTCTGAGAGCACGGTCGTAATTGACGATGAACTGGGGGGTTGCGTCCGAGGTGGCAGGATCCCGTCCTTCCTGAGCCGCTGAAGCCCCAGCTTACATAGAACTCGGCGATCACAGCGGCTGCTCAAAGGGTAGACGACCGGAACCGCTTTAAGCTGGTTGAGAAGGTTCCTCTGCTCCGTGGGAGGTAGGATGATCCCGTGATAAGTAGCGTGAGGCTCTGAAGCTAGCAGCATCTGCAAAGTGTCGGAGAGTAAATCGTAGCGTTCTTCACATAAAATATGCGATTATCACCACGTCTTGGACAGCTTTTGCTGGTGGGCCTGGCAGGGAGTCAGAAGGGTATGCAGAACAAGCACATGGAGGACTTGCATCGCATGGTCATACGGATCACTTCTCGGAGGAACAGCATGCAACGATCAAGACTTAGCTCCAAAAATCAGTATCCGTCCGAAGCGGTAATCCAGAGGGAGAGGAGGAGCATGTGAGCGAGTTCAGACGACGAGACCTGCTCGGAAAAAAATAATGCAAGCGTTCGGATACTTATTTAAGTGCATGCTGTGCAAGGGTGCAAGGAGATATATTCTGTCGAGATAATTGTGTATAAAGTGCAAAAGAAATGGGCAGCGTGCGTAAAGTAAATCTGATGGGCCATTCCACACTACGTGCGCCTGTGGCGGTGCCAATATACTGCATAGCCCTGAGACTCCTTTACAGTATCTTCCTAGGAATATTTATCTCCGAGGGGCTTGGCGGTACCGCACGACTATTCTACAGCCCGCTGTAGATTTTTCTGGTATGAAACTCTACTTAAAAATATGACTGGTATACGTAACGAAAGGCCGTACATGACCTGGGCATCCTTTGAGATGGTCCATCAAGCTTGTTTTCCTTGTAAAAGTCTTCTCACAGGTCGGGCAGGCCCACTTGACGGGGACGTGGTGCTCCTTCATGTGTCTTTCGAGGCTCGACTTCTTCATTGGCCGGCTAGAGCAGTCACGCCAGAGACACGCATACAACTGCGAATCAGATGTGATGCCGTGTCTAAGGTGTAGATGGGCCTTGAAGTCCTTTCCCTTTACTGGGTGTTTGCAGGACGTCCCGTGGTCTACCCACTGACATATGACCACCTTTTCGTCAATCAAAACACCATTGAACGCTATCATATCCTTTGGGAATGGTATGTTGAGACAGAGATTCCACGGAGGAAATAGCAACATACATACCAACAGTGACCAATCTTGATTGTATCCATTCAGGTTCTCTGTGATCGACGCCGCCGGGGCGTCCTTGTCCCGTATGCCGAGGGAAGCACACTGGAGTAAATATGCTTCGTGAAGTCTACTTCGTGTAAACGGGACCACCCTCTCACCTCGCAAGTGGCAGTGGCCACCTCTCTCTCGGCCCGACACGTCCTCTCGTGCTTAAGCAGACATTCATTACAAAAAAAAATCGACCCGCAACTTGGAAAGGTGGCGTCTGCCTGTTTGTGGTCGGTAAGAATCCGATGTGCAATACATAATGTCACTTAACGACAGACCTGGTAGTTCTTCTCGTCTCTGACACGGAACGTGCGCGCAACATCCGAATGTAGCATTGGCACATTCTCAGTACCTTCCGCAGCTGCTCCGCATGGTCCAACACCACCGATCCATTGAGCTTCAGGGTAATCGACCCATCTCGTGTTGTCCGGTCCGAGTGAATGGGATGCGTGGCCTAACCGGGTGGGTAATTGGGACAGCAGTTGGGACGAGCCGACGTGTTTGCTCGGCGAGAGAGCGGAAGGTTCCGGGATGGAATGACTTTCAGGTAGTGTTATAGTGTGGACCGAGTGGGGAATGAGAGTCTCCCCAAAGTTACCAAGTGCTGCCTCTTCGGTGACTGACAGGTGGTGGGGGCCAGGTTGCCCAAAACGCAGCACCCCGGGAGAAAGGTCCTGTGCAGCATGCGGAAATGAAGGGCCAAACAGTTGCGTGTCGGTCTGATTCAATGGAAAAGGGACTTGATCTGCGGCGCAAACAGGCTCAGGACCACATTTTCCGGATAAGCCCAGGGCACTTTCACGGAGCCTGTGTGGAGTACAAGTGATGTCTAACACCAGAAGGTATTAATACTTGGGACAATTCAAGGACTGTGGAAATTACGGGGGGTTACTCGTGGTGGGTCTGTTAGCCAATTAAATGCGCAAACACTGCAACGGTAGCCATCGTAAAAAAAAGGTTTCAATGGAAACTCCCAGCTAGAACTCACCGATGATGTCCATGAGCATTCGCCTCAGCGGAAGGGTTCAGATGACTATCCAGGACATTCTGCTCGTTGGCGAAGAGATTTGACATCTGTCGTGGATGCTGCTGTGGACTGATCATCCCACCTTTATCCTATAAGACTAGTTCCAAATAACCTGTTCTAGAATATAGTCACCAGGCATGGCGAGCGGATCCTCGCCAATATGCATTCTCCCAGAAGATCATCCAACATAGGATGGCAGCCCATAAGATTTGATCCTTGCAGTATTCATTTCCGCGTGCCAAGCTGCGGAAGACTGGTAGTAACGGTGTCACTTAATCTTGAGATGAGACGATTTCGAGACGATACCTTTGAAACGTAAACAGGCCGCGAATAAGGATTATCAGTGATGCTCGGAACAGCACCAATGACTCAATGGGTGCTGCAGCTAGATAGCCGTAATGGATACAGTGCAACGAGAATTTAATCAATTCTTGCCAATCTCTGGGCAGGCTGCTGGCAAGCCAAACCCGCATTGTGGATCTTGTTAGGGGAAACGGTAACTATGCACAGATTTCAGATTTGGACCATGCCCACCTTTGTGACCGGGCTCGGGGTAGGAGACCCTGCAGGGTTGATCAGATCAACGTGTCGAGTTCCATAGTTGTCGTTCTAGGTGGTCGAGTCAGACCAACCCTAAAATCTAGTAGTCCGTGTGAGTAAGTGAAGTGGCGCATCCCCGCGCCGCAATCCACTGTCATTTGTCTTTCGCTCCCACCCACCGTTCCAACGATGCACTCTTTCAGTTCCCTTCATTTGTCCGTCGCACACTCCGCATTGGCTGGAGCGTTGTTTCTGCTCGGTGCCCAACCCACCCTCACAGCTCCCTTCCCCCGACGCGGCGTCGCCTCGGGCCATACTTGCTCGGCTTGCTTTCGGCCGAACGCCTTGGCACATTTGTACGGCTTGATGAAAGCGCACGTATCTATGCACGCACACCCCGTCGTGGCGCAGAAACGTACAGAACGACAGCAATGCGCCGTTGGACGCCCTGAAGAAGGCCCCCAAAACCGACATTCCTATTGAGAGTCGAGACCGGCCCGCAAATATCGCGATGGTTTCTCGACGTTCCCTTTCGCTTCACCTCCCCTAGTCACACACTCACTTGTAACTACATACACGTCATCCATTGACATCCAACCATACACTTTTTCTATCGCCCAGTAACGTTCGACATACATGGACATTCAAATATTCATCCTCCATGCCTCAGACACCCTACTGACTTTTGTCATCTTCTGTTCCACCGTTGAGAGTTGCAGCCGGCCGTCGCTTTTTGCGTCATCCATCGCATTTCACATCGAATCTCGCTTTTACGCCAGTTCCTCCTGAGCAAGGACGGAGTCCAAACCATTTAACACGATATATCCATTACGCTAGCGGGTCGGATTTAGAACCAACATCATCGCGACTGGAACACTCCCCACTCCAGGACCAAGCCCTCTCTGCCATCCGTTGTTGATTTGTCCCTGATTTTTATCCAACAAAGCTAATAGCTAGCGGGCTAGGGCGCTACTGGTTGGCCGGTATCTATTGTGTTTATCCAGTCCCGCTCTCAACTCGGGGCAGGTTCTCTCCGAGTCCAAGCTTGTCGGCTGGTGTCCACCTTTGATCAGTGGATACTACATCGTTACCCACGGGCTTCTTCCCCCATATCACACAAGTGCTATCGGCAATCACTCTACTATCTTCCATTCCACCATTCCATCTATGAAGAAGCGACAAACTCCATGAGGCCCGCGAGCTTGTTTTCGGGCTTAGTTGGTCCCTTTCAAAAAATAAACTCTTTTTACTCCCTTCCCCCTCGTGAGAAGGGAATGTTTCCCCGAAAGGTGCTGGTGGGCTCGCACAGCTTGGCGGTATTGTGTCTACTCAGTGTTGCTTTGCCGAATCCGCCCTGGGATGGGGAGGGAAGGAATCCATGTCGGCTAGTTCCGGCATGTTACTGCATGGGAGCGAGAAATTGCTGATGGGAATCTGAAAGGGTCCTAGTAGCCCGGCTGGCCTCTGGGAGCATACCTCGTCGTGAGGTCACTGCTGGCTTATTGCTGATAGGCCCCGGGCCATCTCTACGCAATCAACCTTTCATTGGGTCGCGCGCATCATACCCCCCTGCGGTCATTGTTCTGGTTCGCCCTCTCCCTTTAACTGTTACAGTTGGAAGTTCACCTAAACAGCCCTGGAAGGGCGGTGGTCGGGGTAGCGGTAAGCCCCTGACGAGAGCATTTGGCAGGCTCGAAACTGCACACTCTATACCGCCCCGTTGCCTGTCCATGCGCGTACTGTACACGGCCCTGATCCTCGGAGAGGGGCGCCTGACGGACGCAGCAAACAGGTCCGACAACTCAGGTCGTCCTTTCCTCGCACACTGACTACGCTCTAGGGTCGCGCCTCGCGCCCCGTAGACTCCCAACTGCTTTAAAATCACGCTGTCCTGAAAATTGCCCCCAGAGCTAGGAACCCCGAAGGAAAATCAGTCATAACCAGCTGGTGTCACTCGAAGGAAAATCCACGTAACGGCCCGCCCGACAACACTACCAGAACGATTAGAGGGTTCATTGAAGGGGAGGGAAGGTAAGATACAACTTTTTTCACCGGGCTCATGGAGTGCACTCGATATTGGACGGCACCGAGTCGCAGCAAAAGTCCGGCCAACGGACAGTTAGTCACCGGTCATTGAGCGCTGAAGGCCTGTAGGCCCGATCGAGTGGATGGTACTGGTCATCATGCATATGTATTATGGATCATCAGTGGAGTATCTTAGCAATGGAATGGCGCCGCAAAGCACCAAGGAATCGTATCGTAATTCATCGACATCACGGACACCCATGTTGCAATATCCAGCCACGAATTACCTGGCAGATAGTGTGTAACCGCGCGAAGCGCACTGGTCCTTTAGTATAGTGACATTTCTCATGAGGCGTATCTGCATCGCACTCGTGACTTCGGGTTCCTGCCACATACCATGTGGTCAATTGACTGATCTGTATTGAGCTTTGGGGGTTTGTTGTTCCTTGTGCCTCTGTACGTGTATTGTAGTAACGTGCTGTCCAAAGTAGGAAAGTTGAAGCATGTTCATTGACCCACCAAGGTGATGCGCGCCCATGAACCAAGTGATAGGCGCCCATTCATCCAAGTGGCTGTATCAATCGATACACGTGCATGCAGTAAGTGTATTGTCCGAAGTAAGTACATATGAAAGTTCCATTACAATTTACAACTGCTTCGGAAATCACGAGGAGTGAAGTCCTGGAGATTACGATAAACTTGTCACTCCCGCGCTGACGTCCAGCGCAGAACTCCCTTGGGTTGTTCCCGCTGACCGCAGTTCTGCCGCACCCACCTGCTGCCACGCACCAGGTACCCCTTTGCGTATACGGCTACAAAGTGCCCCACGAATGGGTCTGGAGGTTGGGCAAATGACCTCGACCTCGATCCGAGTCAACCGGGTCCATCGGCAAAGACTCGCTCGAAAAGCGCTGTTTTCGAGCACCTCGTGTTTCGCTTGCCGGGATGACAACGACCCGTCCGACGCCGAATAAGGGGACAGCCATTGTCTTGCTATCGCGGAACAACTGGAGCCCGAAGAAGTATGCGCTCATAGCCAGCTGGTTGGATCAATGGAAGGCCGTCCTTGGCACGTAAGAGGAACCGAGGTGGTATGTGCCCAGTCATCTGCACATTAATAATTCCCACCGCATTTTTTGTACGCCGCACCCTTCGGTGGCTATCTACTATCACCTCTTTGATGCCATCGTCAACACCTACCTCATCCAACACTGTGGGCTCGCACCGGCCCAATCAACCCATTCGGATGGGAACCAGAACCAGATCAGATTCGTGGTCTCATCGTTTTGTGAGGTGTGTCTCGCTTTCGTCGTCTTCCCCAACCATAGCCTCTCCACATCCTTGACTCCATGCCTCTGGACCCTTCCCGTCCCATTCCGCCTAGTCAAGTCAATGCCCACGCAAAGTCAGGGGGCAGTCGTGCTCGAGCCTTGGACCGACCGCAAGGTCTCAAAAACACCCCACCCTTCTTTAACGTCGTCCGTCCAACGCTCGCTCGCAC
>JBBPQV010000265.1:0-27387 GCA_038092675.1 Boletus rufocinnamomeus
GAGCATGATTGTATGGCGCCTTGGTGGTGACGTCATCGGTTCTCTCTCTATCGCCTCGCAGAGCGCGCGCAGGGCTGCGTCTGGAAAGACGCAGTGAGCGCCCGAGGTTGGTGAACGCGTGCGACTGACTTGCATGGGCGACGACGACGGGTGCGTCGTCAGGATACCGGAATGGAGAGAATCGGGATGGAAACGAAGAGTGCTATGTTGTCGCGTATGTGTGATCATCTTGGATGTTATATATTTCTGGTTTCTAAAATATGTGATTCGGATTGTACTGGCGTCAATGGGATACCCTACTAACCCGTGAAATCGAATCGAGCATGAATTTGGCCAACTCAAGTTTCGCCGAAACTCGGCAAGGAACAAAGTACATACCTCTGTCGGACTCACAATAATAGGTCTTAGCCGGGTGGCGATGCACCCCTTGCTAACCTCAAGTATCCAACTTTGATCTTTCCCCGGACGTCGAGATGGAATTGTCGATTCTGAGGAGCTGACCTGAAGAACCTGTGGATATCCGTTTCGTTTCGTTTCTCCTCTTTCACTCGGGGACTCAGGGTGAAACTCAGTGGTCGAGTACAACGATGGGTGCCTGTTGCACCAGGTGTTGGAATCCAGTCTTTGCATCCATGTTTGTGGTCGAGCTGGACAGACAATTGTTTCGCCGTCAAAGGTGGTTATACCGGGAATATGAAGGAGGTTTGGTGCTACTGTTGAACTGACACGTTGGCACCGCAGGTCCAGATGAGCCTCCTTTGCTGAACATCATCGCTCAGCTTCAGCACGATGATGAACTCGAGGATGGGTTATCCTATCAATCTCATATGCTCGACGTCAGCTTTTATCCGCGATGAAAACAACTCCGGCGATGATGTATTCGAGGCACGACCAGTTCACTGCGAACGAAAAGTCGCAACCTTGAGATGTTGGAAGATCGGCCTCTTGTGGCCTTGACATGAGTAGATTGTGGCACACGCTGAACTGACAATGTGGTATCCATCCGTGTCGATCTCATGCGGGCTCCATGTAACTTGCCAGTGCGATATGGATGCTGGCACATGCCTTGCCTGTCGGACAGCGAATACTGTAGGCCCTGTGTTCCCCTCCCAACCAACTATTCGACCCACGCGGTGAAGCGGGAATGGGAATGGTTCTTGTAAACGTTGGACCTCTGCTGTATGTGAATAGTGATATCGAATGGCTCGTCTCGTGTACGTCGGAGTGCGAACGAGAAAACGTTTTGAGTATATGATCGACGAGCGGTCCGAGTTTCGTGTGATGTCTTGGGAAGCGTCTTCATGTCCTAGTGTTGTATACACTTCAACATGATAGTTGATCGAGTAGTTCAGGCCGTCTGAACGTACTGTTCTCGAAATGTCGTGTACGATGATCAGAGAGTAGAAAATGAATGTGCCTAGGACCTCATCGGTAGTGCTGTGAGGTGACACGAACTCGTCCACATACTCATGATTCAGTATGATATCTACACATATTGCATGAAATCACCCGGATCATGAATGCGTCCCATCTGCGGTACCTGCACCACAACACATCCACGTGGGAAACGCGATCGAAAGGATAGTTTTGCCTGACTCTCGCTGGTGTGATCCACTGAGTCTCACAACATGGGCACAAAGAAACTACACGCACCGTGAGATGGACCCCCCCGGCGGAGGGATGAGATGGATCGTTCCCATGTTGTGCCTAATAGGGAATGAGCCATCACAACACGGTACATAATAATCAGAAATAGGCGCACTGGCCCGGGCTCTCTTGAATCTCCAGAGCCTTGTCCGCTACCAGAAGCTGCGGGAGGATGAGACGGATCGTTCACTTCCTGTGCCTGATAGGAAATGAGCTATCATAACATGATACATAAAAATCAGAAAAGGGCGTACTGGGCCGGGTTCCTTTGAATCTCCAGAGCCTTGTCCGCTACCAGAAGCGTTTTTGTTCGGATCCCCGGGATCAGCAGCCTTGGTATGTGATTTAGGCTGTAACGTCTAATGAGTCCCTGCATGCAAACCGGAGGAACAGCGAACGTTTAGTTTTCTATCATATTTCGCGACCGTCCGCTAAGATGATATATTAAACACAGTGCATGCGATCGTCTATGAAGAAAGAGCACTTACTCGCTTACGTTTACCTGCAGCCATCCATGAAGGACCCTCATTCGGGATGTCCACTCTTGCTGGTGACTGAGAGGGAGATCGATGATCGGCAGGCCGAGGTGACCTCCTGGGAACTCGATCGGGTTTGTGTGAAGCCAGGTCTTTGTTACTCTTCTGAATCCTCGTCTGTACCCACTTTTTAAACTTTGGGATTGTGTTGAGTCGTCCCTCCGGACGTGCCGATGGAGGGGAGGTCACTGGTAGGCTGTCTGACGACCGCTGTAGTATGGCATGGGACACGTCAACCGACGGTACCTCGTCCTCATAAGGACGGGCAGAGGATGCTGTAGATGATGGCTCCAGCAGTGTCAACACAGAGGGAAGAGGATAATGGAGTGATCACCAACCTCATCAAAATCGAATTGAGGCGCAGGCGGGCTGGATGGCACCTCGACCTGTGCGTTCGTGAGAACTCGCTTCGAGCGGGAAAAGAACGAACGGATACCTCGAGGAGATCGCTAGCGTCGTCTCCGGTCACGGGCCGCTCGTCTGGTTGTTCTTCGTCGCGAGTAGATGTCTAACATGGTGTGTCAACATGGGAGATGGAATGGTGTTTATTTATCCTGAATAGACAAATGCTTACATGGAAAGGGCCATACGAGTCAGGGAGAATATGACCCAGGTCGCGCACGGCAATTTTTCCGTCAAGTCGTCCAGTCGCCAGATAGCTGCCATCCGAGGAGAGGGCAATTGAGTATATAGTTGCGCTGTCCTTGATGGCAGAGTCAATCCGGGTGAGAGTCGAGGTATCCAGGAACGAGATGGAATCCAATGAGATGACAGCAATGAATTTGCCATTGCTTGCGATAGAGCGGACAGCATTGAAAGTTGGTGATTCGGCGAGCTGCAACCCTGTGGAGACAGCAAAAGACTTGATTTTGTCGTCACTTGATGTTGCGAAAATTTGCTGGCCATCGTTTGACCATGCAAGTGGAGTGGTTGGCTGTGCTGAGCATGTAATAGTGTTGATGGCGATGAGCTCGTCACCGCTGCGACTGTCGAAAACGCGGATTGAGCCTCCGAAGCAGGAAGTGGCGATGTGCTCGCCATTCGGGGAGAATTTTATTCCACTGAGATGATCGTCGTGTTCGAGCGGGCCAACGAGTCGCGCTCCAGTGGTAATGCTCCAAATGCTTGCGTTCTTGTCAGCAGTGGCAAACCTGGTCGAATCTGCAGAGACGTCGACTGCTTCCACCCTCCTTTCGTCCTCCACCTCGATGACCTTTTCATGCAACTCCGCATCCCACACGCTCGCCCCCCGCCGAGTTCCACACACTACCCACTTGTGATCTCTTGACACAGAAATGGCGTTCAAGTGCATTCCCACTCGCTTTTCCACCTCTTGACCATCTTCAACTCGCCATCGTCGAATCCCATCGCTACTCCCGCCCAAAAAATGCTTTCCATCAGGGTGGAATGCAACTGCCCACACCCAATCATTGCGCCCTGTGTCAAGTAATATTGTTGGGCCTTGCCGAATTGTCAACATTCAAGACAATCACTCCCCAAGGCTGCTACGTACTGGTCTTTTTGGACGACATCTTCACCGATGGTACACAGTCGTGAGTTCCAAGAGTGAGAAAAAACGAGGTATCTCGGTTAACTCGTGGTGCGCAATGTTACCTGACACACAGGTTTCCTTGTTCTTGATGTGGGTCTTCCGCGCTCGGGGCCCGCGCCGTCACCAACACGGTCGCACACGCCTATTCCTACTCGGAATTTCCGCCTTGACGTCCAGGGAAGGATCAAAGACTGCGGAAATGTTGATTCCGAGGTGCTTGTCCTATAGATACTCGTTTTGCCATTTGCAATCCAGGAATCAGGATGAGACTAGACTCAGTGGTCGAGTACAACAATGGCTGCCTGTTGGACCAAGGGTCACCCACGTTTCAGATAGTTGTTTCGCCGTCAAAGGTGGTTATACCGGGACGGTGAAAGAGGTTTGATACTACTGTTGAGCTGACACATTGGTACCCGGCCCGCAGGTCCAGACGAGTGTCCTTTACTGAAAATCGCTCAGTTTCAGCACGATGATGAATCCGAGAGTGAGTTATGATATCAGGGACATATGCTCGACGTCAGCTTTTAACCGTGATGATGTGTTCGAGGTACAGCCAGTTCACTGCGAACGAAAAGTCGCAACCTTGAGACGTTGGGGGATTGGCCTCTTGTGGCCTTGACATGAGTAGATTGTGGAACACGCCCGGCTGACGGGTGTCATGGTATCCATCCGTGCCGACATCGTGCAGGCTCCATGCAGCTTGCCAGTGCGATATAGATGCTTGGCTTTCCAACATTGCAAACTCTCAGAGCCCCCCCCCCTGCGCTGGCGTTGCAGATTGGCGCGCGTGGTAAGTGAGTCGGAGCCCTTTCTAACCACCATTCTGGGCACTATTCGACCTATGCAGTGAAGCGAGAATGGGAACGTATTTTTCTTGTCAACGTTGGACCTCTTCTGTCTGCAAATAGTGATATCGAATAGCTCGTCTCGTGTACGTCGGAGTGGGAACGAGAGAATGTTTTAAGTATATGATCGACGGTCCGAGCCTCGTGTAGTGTGTCTTGGGGGCATCTTCATTAGTACTAGAGTTGCATACACTCCAACATGATAGCTGATCGAGTAGTTCAGGCCGGACATACTGCTCTCAAAATGTCGTGTACGAGAGAGAGCAAGAAATGGATTGTGAATGTGCCTCCTCATCAGTAGTGCTGTGAGGTGACTTGTCCACATACTCATGATTCAATATTGTATCTACACGTATTGCATCAAATTACCCAGATGAATGCGTCCCATCTCCGGTACCTGCGCCACAGCACATCCACGCGGGAAATGCGATCGAAAATCTGAGGATAGCTCTGCCCGACTCTCGCTGATGTGATTCACTGTGAGTCTCACAGCATAAGCGTAAGCAAACTACACGCACCGTGAGATGGACCCCCTCGGGGGAAGGATGAGACGGATCGTTCATGTGTCGTGCCTAATAGGAAATGAGCCATCATAAAATGGTACATAGTAATCAGAGAAAGACGCACCGGCCCGGGTTCCTTTGAATCTCCAGAGCCTTGTCTGCTACCAGAAGCGGCGGAAGGATGAGACTGATCGTTCACTTCTTGTGCCTAATGGGAAACGAGCGCTAGCTATAATAACATGCTACATAATATTCAGAACAAGACGCACCGGCCCGGATTCCTTTGAATCTCCAGAGCCTTGTCCGCTACCGGGGGCGTTTTCGCTCGGATCCCCAAAGTTGGCAGCCTTGGTAGGTGGTTTAGGCTGTAACGGTTAATGAGACTCTGGATACAAACCGGAGGAACAACCAACGTTTTGTTTTCTATCATATTTCGCGACCGTCCGCTAAGATGGTATGTCAAACACACCGCATCCGATCATCTACGAAGAAAGAGTACTCACTCGCTTAC
The DNA here is from genome assembly GCA_038092675.1 of Boletus rufocinnamomeus. Lineage (NCBI taxonomy): Eukaryota > Fungi > Basidiomycota > Agaricomycetes > Boletales > Boletaceae > Boletus > Boletus rufocinnamomeus. The sequence goes on from JBBPQV010000265.1 coordinate 5,595, forward strand.
GTTTACCTGCAGCCATCCATGAAGGACCCTCATTCGGGATGCCCACTCTTGCTGGCGACTGGGAAAGAGATTGACGGCCGGGAGGCCGATGCGACTTCCTGGGGACTCGATCGGGTTTATGTGAAGCCGGGTCCTTGTTATTCTTCTGGATCTTCGCCTGTACCCACTTTTTAAACTTGGGGACCGTGTCGAGTCGTCCCTCCGGACGTGTCAATGGAGGGGAAGTCATTGATAGGCCATCTGACGGCTGGGACACGTCAAGCGGCGGTACCTCGCCCTCATAAGGACTGGCAGAGGATATTGGAGATGGGGTCTCCACCAGTGTCAACACAGAGAGGGTAGGATAATGTAGTGATCACCAACCTCATCGTAATCGAATTGAGGGGCAGGCGGGTTGGATGGCACCGCGACCTGTGCGATCGTGAAGACTCGCGTCGAGGGGGAAAAGAACCAACGAATACCTTGAGGACATCATTTTCGCGGTCTCCGCTGTGCGTCTCGGACCCGGTTGGACTCAATTTCGCAGGTTCTTCCTGGTGTATGTACATAATGAGGGAATCAGCGCAACTCGTTTTGGTGACAGAGTACGTAACGACGAACTCCTACCGAATTAGACTCATCACCCAAGGTCGCAGGCCGCTCGTCGGGTTGTTCATCGTCGCGAGTAGATGTCTTGCATGGTAGATCGACGTGGGAGACAAAAAGGTACTTAACTGATATGCCAACATCATGAATGGATAAATGCTTACATGGAAAGGACCATATGAGTCCGGGAGAATATGGCCAAGCTCACGCACGGTGATTTTTCCGTCAAGTCGTCCAGTCGCCAGATAGCTACCATCCGGAGAGATGGCAATTGAGTATATACTCGCATTGTCCTTGACGGAAGTGTCAATCTGGGTGAGAGTCGCCGTGTCCAGGAACGAGATGGAATCCAATGCGATGGTAGCAATGAATTTGCCACTGCTTCCCAGCACGATAGAGCGGGGGTTGTCAAGAGCTGGTGATTCAGCGAGCTGGAACCCTGTGGAGACAGCAAAAGACAGGATTTTGTTGTCATTCGATGTCGCAAAAATTTGCTGGCCATCGTTTGACCATGCAAGTGGAGTGATTGGCCATGCAAAGCGTGTAATAGTGTTGATGGTGATGAGCTTGTCACCACTACGACTGTCGAAAACGTGGATCGAGCCTCCGTGGCAGGAAGTGGCGATGTTGTCGCCACTCAGGGAGAATTTGATTCCACTGATATTTTTGTGTTTGAGTGGGCCAACGAGTCTTTCTCCAGTGGTTATGCTCCAAATGCTCGCATTGGTGTCACCCGTTGCAGTCCCGGTGGCAAACCTGGTCGAATCCATGGAGATATCGACCGCACCCACGAAATTTCCTCCTTCCACCTCGATGACCTTTTCATGTATTTCCGCATCCCACACGCTCGCCCCTCGGTGAGTCCCACATACCATCCACTTGTCATCCATTGACACAGAAATGGCGATCAAGTTCATTCCCATTTGCTTTCCGACTTCTCGACCGTCTTCAAGTCGCCATCGCCGAACCCCATCCCTACTCCCGCTCAAAAGATGTTTGCCATCAGGGTGGAACGCAACCGCCCACACCTGATCACTGCGACCGGTGTCAAGTAAAATTATTGGGTCTTGCCAAATTGTCAGCATTCAACACAATCACGCCTGGGAGCTGCTACGTACCGGTCTCTTTGGGCGACATCCCCGCCGGTGGTCCACAGTCGTGAGCTCCAAGAGTGAAAAAACGAGGTATATCGGTTAACTCTTGGCATACAATGTTGCTTCACACACACGGTTCCTTGTTCTCGACATGGGTCGCACGCGCCTTGTATCTTTGCGCTTATTCTTACTCGGATCCTTGTTAGAAACATCGATGTTGAAACCGTCCTTCGTTGCCAAACATAGTCTTGGCCTGGGACTTGCGTACCTCGGCTGCAGGAGTCGCAGGAAATTTCCAAGACGTTCGCTCGCCGAAACTCGGCAAGGAGCAAAGTGCTTCTGTCGGACTCTCAATAATACATACTAGGTCTTACAGTGTCGCCGCGATTGGTTCGACCTAAAGCGACGTGGGGAGAAAGGGCCCAAAAAAAATCACAACAAATAAACCTAATTTCATTGTTGGCTTAAACTTCTGCAGTGAGTGATTCTCCTCGACAATGCCATCATCAACTTTGGTCTTTCCCTGGACGTCAAGACGAAAATGTCGATTCTGAACTGAACTCGACCTGGAGAACCTAAATACTCGTATCGTTTTGCCTGTTTCACTCGGGGAACCAAGATGAGACTTAGTGGTCGAGTACAATAATGGTTGCCTGTTGGAATCCGGTCTTTGTATCCATATTTGTGGTCGAGCTGGACAGACAGAAAATTGTTTCGCCGCCAAAGGTGGTTAGACAGGGAAGGTGAAAGAGGGTTGATACTATTGCTGTGCATATTAGCACCGCAGGTCCAAATGGGCCTCCTTTGCTGAATTCGAGAGTGAGTTATCCTACCAAGGCAATATGCTCGAGGACAGGATTTATCTGCGATGGTATATTCGAGGCACGACCAGTTCACTCAGTTCACTGCGAACGAAAGATCGCACCTTGAGGCGCTGGAGGAGAACATGGAAAGTCTCTTCCAGGAATACTCTCCAGTGCCTCTTCGTCACGCTTGGTACTTGCTCTTGTACTCATTCCCGTCCGGCAATATGTGTTGTATTGTGGATTCGCAGTGGTTACAGCCCACCGGCTCAGAGCAAAGCCTAGGACATGTTGGAATTGAATGATTCGAGACACAGGCGACATGAATATTGTCTTTTTCTCGCCCTTTTTCATTCACATTGGTCTCCTGTGGCCTTATATGAGTAGATATATTATGGAACACCCTCGGCTGACAATATGGCATCCATCGGTGTCGATTTCGTGGGGGCTCCATGTAGCTTGCCAGTGCGACATAGATGCTGGGGTGTAGCGTGATGAATAAGAAAAATATCAAAACAGGAAGGGACGCGACGTATGCCTCGTCTTGGTTCATACTCTTTAGATTTGCAATGGCTTGAATCAATGAGACACCGTCCTCGAATCCCAACCTCCTCATGCCCCAGTAACCATTGAGTGAATATTTTACCGAGCTGAAGCATGGAGAAGCTTATAGCACTCATACTACTAATAACACTGTGAAGCGACACAAACTCGTCCACAAACTCACGATTCAGCATGATATCTACACGTACCGCACTAGATCATCCGGATGAATCATGAATGCGTCCCATCTCCGGTACCTGAGCCACAACACATCCATGCGGGAAACGCGATCGAAAATCTGATGATAGCCTTGCCTGACTCTCGCTGATGTGATCCACCGTGAGTCTCACAACATGACCATAAGGAACTACACGCACCGTGAGATGGACCCCCCCGGCAGAGGGATGTGACGGATCGTTCACGTGTTGTGCCTAATAGGAAATGAGATATCATAACATGGTACATAGTGATCAGAAAAAGACGCACTGGCCCAGATTCCTTTGAATCTGCAAAGCCTTGTCTGCTACCAGAAGCGTTTTTGTTCGGATCCCCAGGATCAGCAGCCTTTGTAGGTGATTTACGCTGTAACGTCTAATGAGTCCCTGCATAAATACTGGAGGATCAACGAACATTTGGTTTTGTATCGTATTTCGCGACCATTCGCTAAGATAATACGTTAACCACACCGCATCCAATCATCTATGAAAGAGCACTTACTCGCTTACGTTGACTGGCAGCCATCCGAGCAGGACCCTCATTCGTGATGTCCGCTCTTGCTGGCAATTGGGAAGGAGATCGACCACCGGGAGGCTGATGCGACTTCCTGGGAACTCGTGCAGGTTCGTGCGAGGCCTGGTCCTTTTTACTCTTCTGGATCCTCGTATGTACCCACTTTTTAAACTTTGGAATCGGGTCGAGTCGTCCCTCTGGACGTGTCAATGGAGAGGATGTCACTGGTATGCCATCTGACAATTGCTGTATAGCATGGGACACGTCAAGTGACGGTACCTCGTCCTCACAAGGACAGGCAGAGGATGCTGTAGACGGCAGCTCCAGCAGTGTCAACAGAGGGGATAGGATCATGCAGTGATGGCAAACCTCGTCATAGTTGAATTGAGGGCCGGGTGTGGTTGATGGCACCTCGACCTATGCGATCATGAGAACTCACGTCGAGGGGGAAAGAACCAACGAATACCTCGAGGAGATCACTATCGTGGCCTCCGATGTGTGTCTCGGACCCGATTGGACTCGATTTTCCAGGTTCTTCCTGGTGTATGTACATAATGAAGGAGTCAGCGCAACTCGTTTTGGTGACGGAACGACGAACATCTGCCGGATTAGAGTCGGCTAGTTTGTTGTCATGGCCACCCGAGGTCGCAGGCTGCTTGTCTGGTTGTTCCCTGTCGCGAGCAGATGTCTAACATGGTGGGTCAACATGGGAGATGGAATGGTGGTCATCTATTATGAATGGACAAATGCTTACACGGAAAGGACCATACGAGTCAGGAAGAATATGGCCGAGGTCACGCACGGTGACTTTTCCGTCAAGTCGTCCAGTCGCCAGATAGCTGCCATCCGGGGAGATGGCGATCGAGTACATAATTGTGCTGTCCTTGATGACAGGGTCAATCTGGGTGAGAGTCGCCGTGTCCAGGAACGAGATGGAATGGGATGCGATGGTAGCAATGAATTTGCCACTGCTTCCTAGCGCGATAGAGCGGGGGTTATTGAGAGTTGGTGATTCAGCGAGCTGGAACCCTGTGGAGACAGTAAAAGACATGATTTTGTTGTCATTTGATGTCGCAAAAATTTGCTGGCCATCGTTTGACCATGCAAGTGGTGTGATTGGCCATGCAAAGAGTGTAACAGTGTTGATCGTGATGAGCTCGTCACCACTGTGACTGTCGAAAACGTGGATCGAGCCTCCGTGGCAGGAAGTGGCGATGTTGTCGCCACTCAGGGAGAATTTGATTCCACTGATATTTTTGTCGTGTTTGAGTGGACCAACGAGTCTCTGCCCAGTGGTTATGCTCCAAATACTCGCATTGGTGTCACCCGTTGCAGTCCCGGTGGCAAACCTGGTCGAATCCGTGGAGATATCGATTGCGCCCACCCAATTTCCGCCCTCTACCTCGACGACCTTTTCATGTATTTCCGCATCCCACACGCTTGCCCCCCGCGCAGTCCCACACAATGTCCACTTGCCATCCATTGACACAGAAATGGCGATCACGTCCATTCCTGTTTGCTTTCCGACCTCTTGACCATCTTCAAGTCGCCATCGTCGGATCCCATTCCTATGCGCGCTGAAAAGATGCTTTCCATCAGGGTGGATCGCGACCGCCCACACCTGATCACTGCGACCGGTGTCAAGTAGAATTGTTGGGTCTTGCCGAATTGTCAGCATTCAACACAATCACACCTGGGAGCTGTTACGCACCGGTCTTTTTGGACGACATCCAGGCCAATGGTACACAGTCGTGGCTTGTGAGCTCCAAGAGTGAAAAAACGAGGTTTTAAACTAATACTCTATCATTGCTTTTGCAGTCAGGGGAGCGTCGTCGCACGTTCCTCGGCGCCTGACTCGTAACGAGATCTTTTTCGCACCTACGTACCGACCCGTCGTGAACCGAGCCCTGCGGCCGAGGTACGCGTGTCCCAGGCCAAGACCACGCTTGGAAACGAGGATGGTTTCGTCCAAGTTGACTGCTTGTCTAACAAGGATCCGAGTAAGAATAAGCAACCGTGTGTGATGCAACATTGTGCACCAAGAGTTAACTGAAATACCTGACCTCGTGGTGACCTCACAGCAGACAGTATTTGGATCTGCGCTCACCCTACATTGCGTGCTGAAGGCTCGAGACGCAAACAACCACTCTGATTGGACCGTGGTAACGGTTTTCTCGCCTCGAATTTGCTCGCTTGGCGTTTCGCACCCGGTCTGCCGTGCCCAGCCTGTGATGTCACGGATGGGGTAAGGTATGAAATCGGTAAACAGTTGACTCGAGCGCTTTCGCGTCAGTCTTACAAGTCATCTGTAAGCGCTTGCACACACATCACAAGAATTGAAGACCTATGCCCAGACGGCCTCGTTGGTATTTTTTCCCGATGCGGCGAGCGGGCAGTTCTATTAGTACATGTGACCAAATGCGAGCTCCCGACACTGGCACTGTTACACGTACAAGATAATTATGAAGGCGGTTCGCGGAAGATGGCTGCGTGTGTCGCGACCGTTTCAAAGGATGGAATGTGGATCGTCCTTGGGCGTGATGGTGGGAAACTGAGGATCTTGGATACCGCGAGAGGCAAATGGCACTTGCCATTGCCAAGACGAAAGAATGCCACACCCGCAATATCTCCGCGCTCGACGTGTCTATGGACTCGTTGACAGTTGCCAGTGGATCGTGGGACAGATCGGGCGTCGTATGGAGCGTTACCATGGGCGAGCAACTTGCAAGGCCGAAGTTGAACCTCGACACAAGCAAGGTCTCGTTTGTTCACTTCTCCAGCTGCAGTGGTCGCCTCGCTGTTTACATCTTGGATGTCCACGACAATTAGCTCACCCAACGCGTCGTGGTCACAGTCAACTCCCGCGTGGCGGCCTTTTCGTGGTCGAGCGATGTCAACGGCCAGCAGCAAATCTTTACCGGATTAGAAGAGTCGCTCGCAGTCATCGATCCATCGAATGGGTCATACGCACGCAAGCCAATTCCTAGTTTCCGCGCCCCGTCGAGGAACGGGAAGTTTATCGTGTCCGGTACTGTGCAGGATGGCGTTCGGTTTTGGGATGCGCTACGTTCACCGAAATGAGACCCAAGCTTCCCTCCTGCCTTCCGCTCGCCGTTTCTCTCAACAATAACCTTGTAACTGTTCGCCGGAACGCTCGGCATCATAGCTTGTCCATCTGGAATCTCTCGAACATCCTTCCAAAATACTATATCATCAGCGTAAGTAGATCCTTCTTCCCGGTAAAACATGTCATGATTATCGATCAAAGGACGATGAAGTTTCGTCTTCACCCTCGCACATCCATTCGGACTCGCAAGCACTGGGATTTGAGGGCGACGAGGCAATCGAAACCTTCAAAATACTTTCAAAGATCCAGCTTTCCCCCAATCCAGAGGTCCATCGTGAGTGTCTCGTACACTGTGCTCAACTGACGTGTTCACCTCTCCACAGGGCAGTACCGGCTGTACGCCAACCCTTTATAGAAAGAGGTCACAGAAACCATGATATTCGACGTTCTCAGACAATGCCTGCCCGTACTCATCGACACTCGAACGGGTAATCTTTGTTATGGACCACTTGCAAATCCTTACACTCGAAGTAGACACCATCTACAGGGAACTTCTGTCGTTCATCGGAGAACGAGATGAGGATCGTTTCCGACGGGGTGTCGAAACCTTGTTCGAATATATCAAGTTCTCTCATAAATGGGACGAGACCTGCGAGGAGCCGTTGTTTTACGATGTCGCAGATCAGTCTATAATGATCTCGATCGATCGCTAACCAATGACAAGCTATGCAGATCGTCTTTTTCGTTGCTTTGCTGTTAATCGCTCTCTCGTTTGCTATTTTTGTTGTTACTCTGAGGTCTGAGCTCTGTTACCCAAGTCTAATTCAGGTTTATAGGATCGTTCAGCCCGACATACGCCATACGCAGTGTCCCCAAATTCCACCGGTGTTCATGGCAAGTCGTGACATTTTCTGTGTTCCGACACTGACGTGTGATTGTGTAATCCCGGGCCGCTGTGGCGAGGCTTTGGCTCCTGTATCTACCGCCTCGCAGAGCGCACGCAGGGCGGCGTATGGAGGACGCAGTGAGTGCGCGAGGTTGGTGGTTTGCATGGGCGACGACGACGGACGGCGTGTCGTCAGGATACTGGAACGGGGAGAATCAGTATGGAAACGAAGGTTATGTTGTCACGTATGTGCGACCGCCTTGGACGTTACACATTTGTGTTTTAATATGTGATTCGAGTTGTACTGGCGTCAGTGGGATACCCTAACCCGTGAAATCGAATCGAGCATGGGTGAATTTGGCCACTCTCACATCAAGACGCAAGGAGCAAAGTGCCGTGCGTCTGTCGGACTCTCAATAATAATATCCTAGCTGGGTGGCAATGCACTCCTCGCTAAACCGTACCAGTCAGAGAGGGGCAATGTAAGGAGGAGCTCATTGATGTCCCTGCCAGTGGGACGAGTAGCCATCAGCCTCGTATTCGATTATCTACCAGCGGGTCCCTGTCCGTGATTGATCGACTCAGCTCTTGAGCACTCGTACGAAATAGTGCTTGTATCAGTGATAAATAAGAAAAACCTCAATGTTTACTAGGGATGCGACATATGTCTCGTCTTGGTTCATATTCTTCATGTTTGCGATAGCTTGAGCCAATGAGATCTTGAGATACCGTCCTCGAGTGTCAACCTCGTGCGTATAGCCCTCAGTAACCGTTGGGTGAGTATCCTACCGAGCTGAACCATGGACAGGCTTTACAATAGGACTTATACTGCTAATAGCGCTGTGAGGCGACATGAACTCGTCCACACACTCATGATTCAGTGTGATATCTACACATATTTCATCAATTCACCCAGATGAATGCGTCCCATCTCCGGTACCTGCGTCACAACACCATAACATGCTACATAATAATCAGAAAACGGCACACTGGCTCAGGTTCTTTGGAATCTCCAGAGGCTTGTCCGCTACCAGAAGCATTTTTGTTCGGATCGCCGGGGTCAGCAGCCTTGGTGTGTGGTTTAGGCTGTAACGTTTAATGAGTCTATGCATACAAACTGGAGGATCAACGAACGTTTGTTCTCTATGATATTTCGCGACCGTCCGCTGGGATGATATGTTAAACACACCGCATCGGATCATCTATGAAGAAAGAGCACTCACTCGCTTATATTTTCCTGCAGCCATGCGCGAAGGACCCTCATTCGTGATGTCCACTCTCGCTGGCGACTGGGAAGGAGATCGACGATCGGCAGGCCGACGCGACTTCATGGGAATTCGATCGGGTTTATGTGAAGCCGGGTCCTTGTTACTCTTCTGGATCCTCGTCTTTACCCACTTTTTGAACTTTGGGATTGTGTCGAGTCGTCCCTCCGGACCTGCCAATGGAGGGGAGGTGCCATCTGATGACTGCTGTATGGCATGGGACACGTCAGGCTGCGGTACCTCGTCCTCAAAAGGAGGGCAGGGGGATGATGGAGATGGTGCCTTCAGCAATGTCAACACAGAGGGAAGAGGATAATTTAGTGATCACCAACCTCATCATAATCGAATTGGAGCGCAGGCGGGCTGGTTGGCACCTCGACCTGTGCGATCGTGAGAACTCGGTTCGAGCGGGAAAAGAACGAACGGATACCTGAGAGATCACTATCGTCGTCTCTGGAGTGGGTCTCGGACTCGATTGGACTCGATTGCCCATGTTCTTCCTGGTGTATGTACACAATGAGGAAGTCAGTGTAAGTCGTTTTGGTGACGGAACAGCGAACTCTAGTACCGGATTTGAGTCGGCTAGTTTGTTGTCATGGCTACCCGAGGTCGTAGGCCGCTCGTCTGGTTGTTCTTCGTCGCGAGTAGATGTCTGACATGGTGTGTCAACATGGGGGTGGGATGGTGGTTATCTATCATGAATGGACAATACTTACATGGAAAGGACCATACGAGTCTGGGGGAATATGGCCCAGGTCGCGCATGGCGATTTTTCCGTTAGTTCGTCCAGTTGCCAGATGGCTACCATCTAGGGAGAGGGCAATTGACCATATCTTTGCACTGTCCTTGACGGCAGGCTCAATCTGGGTGAGAGTCGACGTATCCAGGAATGAGATGGGATCCGTTGCGATGATAGCAGTGGATTTGCCACTGCTTGCTGGAGTGGACGTCATCGAAAGTTGGTGATTCTGCAAGCTGGAGCCCTGTGGAGACAGCAAAAGACTTGATTTTGTTGTCATTTGATATCGCAAAAATGTTCTGGCCATCGTTTGACCAGGCAAGTGGAGTGGCTGGCCATCTCAAGGGTGTGATAGTGTTGATGGCAATAACCTCGTCACCGCTGTGACTGTTGAAAATGTGGATCGAGCCTCCGTAGCAGCCTGAAGTGGCGATGTGCTCGCCATTCGGGGAGAATTTTATTCCACTGAGACGACCGTCGTGCTCGAGCGGGCCAACGAGTCTCTCCAGTGGCAACGCTCCAAATGGTCATATTGTAGGTCCCGGTGGCAAACTTGGTCAAATCCGCGGAGACATCGACTGCACACACGTAATTTGTGCCCTCCACGTCAATGACCCCCCACTGAGTTCCACACACTATCCACTTGTCATCCCTTGACACACAAATGGCGTTCAAATCCATTCCCATTTGTATTCCCGCCTCTTGACCACCTTCAAGTCGCCATCGTCGAACCCCATCGTTACTCCCGCTCAAAAGATGCTTTCCGTCAGGGTGAAATGCCACCGCCCATGCCAAATCATCGTAACCGGTGTCAAGTAATTTTGTTGGATCTTGCCGAATTGTTAGCATTCAACACAATCACTCCTTGGAGCTGCTACGTACCGGTCTTTTTGGACGACATTCCCACCGATGGTACACAGTCGTGAGTTCCAGGAATCGAATCGAGGTGTTTCGGTTAGCTCGTGCTGCGCAATGTTGCCTCACAAATACGTTTCCTTGTTCTAGATATGGGTCTCGTTGTGTCTTTGGCGCTTGTTCTTACTTGGATCCCTGCTAGGCAACCGGTCAACATCGACGAGGCCGTCCCTCGTTGCCAAGGGTAGTCTTACCCTGGGACTTACCTCGACTACAGGACCCGGTTTCCGACACCCGCGTTGAACCCGCTCGCGCCATTCCCGCACACAATACGTGCATTCCAGGATGCTCCTGAGCAGAGAGCATCTATACTCCAGCAGAATGTTCTCCACAAGATGGCAGTCGAATGTAGTACCATCCGAACTCAAACCACGTTAGATTCGTATCTCACGGGGTCTGCGTTTTTGTGTTCGCTATAGACGTCGGACAGATGGACATCGCAGAAGATTGGCCACGAGTAGCCTTGACATGAGTAGATTGTGGATCACGTTCGGCTGATGACGTGGTGTCCATCGGTGTCGATTTTGTGCAGGCTCCATGTGGCTTGCCAGTGCGATGTAGATGCTGGGCTTTCCAACATTGCAAAACTCTCGGGGGCCCCCTGCGCTGGCGTTGCAGATTGGCACGCGTGGTAACCCTTTCCAACCACCGTTTTGAGCACTATTCGACTTACATGGTGAAGCGGGAGCGGGAACGTTTCTTGTGAACGTTGGACCTTTGCTGTCTGTGGATAGTGATATCAAATGGCTCGTTGCGTGTACGTCGGAGTGCGAACGAGAGAACGTTTTGAGTATGTAGCGTGTCTTTGGAAGTGTCTGTAATAGTGTTGCATACACTCCAATACTCCAACAACCCTTCGGGCACCCTGGACCCCTCTGAACGGTATTGCTCGGTTCTCACGCCCGAACTCATAATTAGACAGGTATCATCGCGAAAAAGAACACGTACACGACGTAAAAACGCTACGTAGCAAAACCCTGTTATGTCCGACGATACATCAAAGAACATCAGGCGCGAGAAGCGTCAGTAAGAGGATGAGAGAGAAGAGGAAACGGACCAGCCCGCGATTGTAATGGCCCATAGCACTCCTCGGGTAAAACGAGACGTCTCGTTCCAGAACACACTTCTTGCACATCCCGATAGGGCATCCCTGCGTATGTGGTTGACTACTCTCCAACAAACAAACGCACGAGCAAATAAACAGTCGAACCAAGGAAACGAACGACTGTTGAAAATTTGAATACACTCTGCAAGAGTGAATGATGTGATCTCTTACATGCTAGCCCTGCGACGGAGAACAAGATAAAGGACATGTAGCCATTCACAGATTGCGAAGCTTGCCCGCTCCCCAGTGGTGTCGCAGAACTGTCCCAGACACGGTGATGAGTTCACGCAAAGCTGACAAAACAAACAAGGACAAAACATACACGACAGCGGCGACCAGCAAACCCTGTATGGATCTGTCAGTAAACGAAACCCGTCATTCACAGTAGATGGAAACAAACATTGCTCAACGTCCACACCAGCAACAGCTACAACCAGGGTCAAAAAATCAGCCACAATCTCGACAATCCGTGTCGCCATGACTCACGCATGTTCGAAGAGTTTTGTAGTAAACCTCTTGCTGTGTCGCCGGGTCTGCTTTCCGTTCCGCTTTCGGCGGCTTTGTAGACAGGACATGTATCGCGTCTTCGTAGGCAGCATTAATATCCGTCTCCGCGGTGGGTACAGCAACTTCGACTTCCGGACGTTTACCAGCGACAACCCCGAGGTCAGTGGAAATCTTGTTGTCACCATTTGTACCCCACGACACGTCGTGGACGTTAGCGAACTGGGAAGCAGTGGTAAGTGACACGTCTCAGACAAAAAACAACTGGACGAAACGCACAGCGTATACGTTCAGGATCGAGATATACGATGGTGCCATCAAAAGGTACTGTAGGAAAGAGGTGATCATGTGCCACGGCTCAAACTAGACTATTGTCAGTTATTTCGACGTGCCATATATTGAACGTGGACGTACGAATAAAAGCGATGAAATGATATAAAATCCGAGCGTGGCCGCAAGCGAAAGGACGACGTCTCGGAAGATGGCATTCGTGAAGAGATCGCCAGCTTGGACGGCGTGACCCTCCGATTGGGCAACACTCTCAACTCCCTTGTAAGCAAGAACAAATACCGAGACCTATTACGCACAATCATCACAGTGTCAGCATGAATCTGACAGAAGAAAAGTTTGTGAAACGCACCGTCATGTAAACCGTGATCAACGCATACCCAAAGAAAGCCAGAGTATACCCCCACTTGGCACCTTGTGGCCCATTACCCAGTGAAAGTAGGAAACACGTGATGAGAAGTCCCAAGTAAAAGTAATTGAGAATGAGGTTGAGGTAATGCAAACTCGAGATGTAGTCCTCCAGCGCGTTTGTGAGGATGACAAAGGCAATGTAGTAGTTGCCCTGGCACAAGTTCGACATCACCAGGGCGATTCGAGATGAAGAGAGAAAACACGTACGAGGGCGAACCAGGAGAATATCAAGTTATATAGTTGATAGAACATTTCGACATGTAACCAAAACTTGCGAATGAGGCTGTGTGACGAGTGATAGATGTAGTAGAAATGAAAAGTACTGTGCACGGCGGCGAAGAATGAACCGTTGAGCCAACGCCGACGTTGCGATATCAACTCTGGAACTTGATCAGGGACATCGGTAGCAGCATAGGCTGACTTGACATAGTGCATGATCCATGAACCTCCGCGCTTCGAGACCAACTCCCAGCACAATATCTAACATACCCATGAATAACTGAATCACAACAAAATCGGCCACTTACCCGATCCTCGGCAAGATACATGTTGGCAGTGAAAATACCCGCGCCTGCGCCATGCATCTTCTCTCCCAAAAAGTACTTCTGTAAGGGGCCTTCTCCCTTGACATCGTTTTGCAGAGCGATATACCGATATGCACTTAATGCACCAGGTAACGTCGTGATATATCCAAACACGCTCTCCAAAGGTTTATCCAGGATGTTGGACATCTTGTACTCAAAGTTTTGTGCGGCGACAAGCGGATTAAGGAGGTATTGTCCATACTTGCCCTTGAGCGCCACAATCTCTCCGCAAGCACCACCCACGTTGGATTTGATATCGAAGATTTTCCAGAGATGGTATATGGAAGTGGGACCGGGCATCGTGCCAACGTCGAGCAGTACACAGACATTGGGTTGGAGGATTGGCCCAAAAGCGTTGAAGAACCAGCGGTGAGAGTTGATTTTCTTCTGGCTCCGTTCTTTGAGGCAAAAAATGAGCTGGACAGGGATTGTACCCTTCTCTGCTCCCTCAATTTCCATCGAGGGCGAGACGGAGACTGCAATGTGTCAGGATATATCACATGTAGTATGCACCGTACTTACTCTGAGTGGTATACTCGTAGATGTGAGCTGTCGCAGATTTCCCATTGACAATATTCTTTTTTCCCATTAGTGGAGCCCAAACTGTCAATCAAGACAAATACCTTGGCTACTCCCTCTTGATATGCACCTATCGTAGCGATGACACTCAACGTCCGAGAGTTGATTTTTTGACGCCCGTCACTAACGATACAAACCGCGACCTTCTTCCACCCATCCTTGCCCCACGTCCTACTCCGGTCCCGTTTACATAAATGGGCAATGTTCTTGATGACACCATGCATCGATCGGCAAAACAGTTCCTCGTCCTCGTTATACATCGTCATGACGATAAATAATTCCGTGCGTCGTGGGGGATTATAATGGACCTGCCTCAGCGTGAACCCAGAATCTTTAAAGTCGTTTGGATCGCACGTCACCGCCGAGTACCGCATGTGTGTAAATTCCCGCTCGTTGCGCAACGCACACATATCGAGCAATTTCGAGGGGACAGCAGAGTCGAGGATGAAATTGCCGTGGAACAGCTCGACCTTTTTGAGTGTCTTGTTTCGCCGTGGAACGCGTTGTGGTGTCCGGCCGTACCGGATATTGGACTCGGGTTGAGCATCATCGGCATCTGGGAAGTTGTCGTAGCCACCCGGTATGGTAGTACGCGGGTAGGGACTTTCTCTCTGCAGAAGCGGCATGTCGCCTGCGTCAATCTCTTCTTCGTGATCGTTTTATGAGGCACGTCCAAATTGCGACTGCGGACGTGGACCAGGCGTGTGTGACTGCTGGCCTTAAACACGTTTCCTTGTTCTCGATATAGGTCGCATGCTAGTCTGGTGACCAGCCACGTCTATGAGGCTGCCGTTGATCCCGATGAGGCAGTTCCGAGTCGGTCTATCGACGGACTGCCCCATCGGGATCGGCTCTCATAGACGTGGCTGGTGACCAGACTATGTGCGACCATCTTGGATGTCATATATTAGAATATGCGATCCAAATTGTACTGGTGTACCCTAACCCAAAAAGTTCGGGATTTGGGATTGAGCATCATGTAAGTGAATTTGGCCAACTCTTATTTGAAGGCATTCGCTCGCCGAAACTTGGCAAGGATGCGTATGTCGGACTCTCAATAACAAAGGTCTTGGCCGGATGGCGCACCCCTTGCTAAACTTCTGCAGTGACTCCGAGTCCCCCTCGACAATGTCATCATCAACCTTGATCTTTCCCTCGACGTCAAGACGGAAATGTTGACTCTGAGGAGCTTGACTGGAAGAACCTATAGATACTCGTTTCGTTTCGACACTTGCACTCGGGGAATGAGGATGAGACTCAGTGGTCGAGTACAACGATAGTTGCCTCAGGTCGCACCAGGTGTAACCCTTGTTGAAAACCCGGTCTTTCTATCCATGGTCGAGCTGGACAGACAGACATTTGTTTCGCCGTCAAAGGTGGTTATACCGGGACGGTGAAAGACGTTTGATACTACTGTTGAGCTGATACGTTGGCACCGCAGGTCCAGATGAGCCTCCAGGCACGACCACTTCACTGTGAACGAAAAGTTGTACATTGAGACGTTGGAGGAAAATATAGAGAGAGACTCTTCCGGGCTATGCGGTGCCTCTTCTCCATGCTTGGTACTTGGTCTTGTACTGATTCCTGTTTTGCGATATGTGTTGTACTGTGGACCGCAAGGGTTGCAGCCCACGAATCCAGAGCAAGGATGTGTTGGAGTTGAATCATTCGAGACGCGGACGACATGTACGTCTTTGTCTGACCCTTTTTCATCCCCTACATTGGTCCCCTGTGGCCTTCACATGAGCAGATTGTGGAACACGCTCGGCTGACGATATGGTATACATCGGTGTCGATTTCGTGCACTGGCAGGCCCTACGTAGCCCGCCAGTACGACATAGATGCTGGGCTTTCCAACACCGCAAACTCTGGGATCGCAGTGCATTACAGAGGGGGGCATCGTTGACCCTCTTCACCGTCTCAGCCTCCCCGCTCTGGGTTGTTGCCTTCATGAAGCATACCTTACAAAGTCGACAGTTTCCATCACATGCCTTGCCTGTTGGACACCGCGTATTATGGACCTCCAACCACCATTTTGGGCACTATTCGATCTACGCAGTGAAGCGGGAATGGGTTCTGCGGTCTGAGTTGCGTGTAGCGTGACTCGGAAGCGTTTCCATGATTGGATTTAGGGTATCCGTTCATATTCTTACAGTAATTTAGGTCTGCAATAGCTTGAATCGATGAGACCCTGTCCTCGAATCCCAACCCCCTCGTGCGTATAACCCCCCTCTGAATCAGTACCGTGAGTAAATATCCTACCGAGCTGAATCATGGACAGGCTTGGACTTCTACTACTAATAGCGCTGTGAGGCGACACGAACTCGTCCACGTAGTCACGATCCAGTGTGATATCTACACGTATTGCATTAAATCACCTGGATCAATGCGTCCCATCTCCGGTACCTAAGCCACAACACATCCACACGGGAAATGCGATCGAAAGTCTGAGGATAGCTTTGCCTGACTCTCGCTGATGTGATCCACTGTGAGTCTCGCAACATGAGCGTAAAGAAACTACACGCACCGTGAGCTGGACTCCCCCGGCGGAGGGATGAGACGAATCGTTCGTTTGATGTGCCTAATAGGAAATGAGCGATCATAATATGCATGATAATCAGAAAAAGGCGCACTGGCCCAGATTCATTTGGATCTCCAGAGCCTTGTCCGCTACCAGCAGCGTTTTTGTTCGGATTGCAGGGGTCGGCAGCTTTGGTGACCCCCCCGGCGGAGGGATGAGACGAATCGTTCACTTGTGCCTAATAGGAAATGAGCTGTCACAACTTGGTACATAACAATCAGAAAATAATGCACCGTCCCGGATTCCTTTGGGTTTCCAGAGGCCTGTCCGCTACCAGAAGCGTTTTTGTTCGGATCGCCGGGGTCAGTAGCCTTGGTATGTGATTTACGCTGTAACGTCTAATGAGTCCTTGCATACAAACTGGAGGAACAACGAACGTTTCGTTCTCTATGATATCTCGCGACCGTCCGCTATGATATGTTAAACACACCGCATCCGATCATCTATGAAGAAAGAGCACTCACTCGCTTGCGTTTGCCTGCAGCCATCCGAGAAGGACCCTCATTCGTCATTTCCACTCTTGCTGGCGACTGGGAAGGAGATCGACCATCCGCAGGCTGACGCGACTTCCTGGTAACTCGATCGGGTTTATGTGAAGCCGGGTCCTTGTCACCCTTCTGGATCCTCGTCTGCACCCATTTTTTAAATCTTGGAATCGCGTCGAGTCGTCCTTCCGGACCTGCCAATGGAGGGGAGGTGCCATCTGACGACTGCTGTATGGCATGGGACACGCCAAGCGACAGCACCTCGTCCTCATAAGGACGAGCAGAGGATGTTGGAGATGGTGCCTCCAGCAGTGTCAACACAGACGGAAGAGGATAATGTGTAGTGATCACCAACCTCATCATAATCGAACTGAGGGGCAGGCGTGCTGGATGGCACCTCTACCTGTGCGATCGTGAGAACTTGCTTCGAGCGGGAAAAGAACGAACAGATACCTCGAGGAGATTACTATCGCCGTCCCTGATATGGGTCCTGGGGTCGATTGGACTCGACATCCCAGGTTCTTCCTGGTGTATGTACACAATGAGGAAGTCAGTGCAAGTCATTTTGGTGATGGAAGGACAAACTCCTACCGAATTAGAGTCACCACCCAAGGTTGCAGACCGCTCGTCTGGTTGTTCTTTGTCGCGAGTAGATGTCTAACATGGTATGTCAATATGGGAGATGGAATGGTGGTTATCTATCACGAATGGACGAGCAGTGCTTACCTGGAAAGGACCATACGAGTCTGGGAGAATATGGCCTAGGTCGCGCACGGTAATTTTTCCGTCACGTCGTCCAGTTGCCAGATAGCTGCCATCCAGGGAGATGGCAACTGAGGATATCCTTGCACTGTCCTTGATGGCAGGGTCTACCTGAGTGAGAGTTGACGTGTCAAGGAACAATATGGAATCCGATGCGATGATACTAGTAGCAATATATTTGCCATTGCTTGCTAGCGCGATAGAGTCGATGCCATTGAAAGTCGGT
Organism: Boletus rufocinnamomeus; assembly: GCA_038092675.1. NCBI lineage: Eukaryota > Fungi > Basidiomycota > Agaricomycetes > Boletales > Boletaceae > Boletus > Boletus rufocinnamomeus. Next base: position 23,746 of record JBBPQV010000265.1, read on the forward strand.
GATTCGGCAAGCTGCAATCCTGTGGAGACAGCAAATGACTTGATTTTGTGGTCATTTGATGTCACAAAAATTTGCTGGCTATCGTTGGACCATGCAAGTGGAGTGGTTGGCCACGTTGAGAGTGTAACAGTGTTGATGGTGACAAGTTCGTCACCACTGCGACTATTGAAAACGCGGGTCGAGCCTCCCTCGCAGCAGGTGGCGATGTGCTCGCCATTCGGGGAGAATTTGATTCCATTGAGACCATTGTCGTGTTTGAGTGGGCCAACGAGTCTCTGCCCAGTGGTAATGTTCCAAATGCTCGCTTCGGTTTCTTTGGTCCCGGTGGCAAACCTGGTCGAATCTGCGGAGACGTCGACTGCATACACCGAGTTTTCGCCCTCCACGTCGACGACCTTTCCACGCATCTCCGCGTCCCACACACTTGCCCCCTCCTGAGTCCCACTCACTATCCACTTCTGATCCCTCGAGACAGAAATTGCGTTCAAGTTCATTCCCATTTGCTTTCCGACTTCTTTACCGTCTTCAAGTCGCCATCGCCGAATCCCATCGCTATTCCCGCCCAAAATATGCTTTCCGTCAGGGTGGAACACAACTGCCCACACCCAATCATCGCGACCGGTGTCAAGTAATATTATTGGGTCTTGTCAAATTGTCAGGATTCAACACAATCACTCCCCGGAGCTGCTACGCACCGGTCTTGTTGGACGACATCCTGGATTCCCCACCGGTGGTACACAGTCGTGAGTTCCAAGAGTGATAAAACGAGATATTTCGGTTGAGTCGTGGTGCGCAATGTTGCCTCACAAACGCGTTTCCTTGTTCTCGATATGGGTCGCATGCGCCTTGCGTCTTTGGCGCTTATTCTTACTCGGATCTCTGCTAGGCAATCGGCATCGACGAAACCGTCCCTCGTTGGCGAGTGTCGTCTTGCCCTGAGACTCGCGTACCTCGGCTGCAGGACTCCGTTCACGACGAGTGTACAATCCGCATTAGGCCCACTCGCCCACAGTGCGCACACAAAACACGTGCATTCCAGGACGCTCCTGAGCAGGGAGCATACTCCAGCGGAATGTTCTCCACAAGATGGCAGTCAATTGACGATTGTAGCACCATCCGAACTCGAACTACGTTGCATTCGCATTCATATCTCACAGGCTCCGCGTTTTTGCGTTCGCTGCTATAGCCGTCGGACGGGTACATAGACGTAGCAGACATATGTATGTGTCCTTTCGGGCTCGAATTGTTGCACTTACCACGTGCCTTGTTGCCACTACAATTCCAGGTTCACCACGCGTAGACTGTACCTCAAGCATCTACTGCATGGATGCCACAGAAATACCAGTGATTGTTCTCGAATTATATACTGGGCTGTCGGATGTGGACACCACCTACGCGGGCCAGTATAATTGAGTGCACGTCCAGTTTTCATACTTTTTTCCTCTGAGGCAATGTTGAAACACCATATTTCTAATATTCCGATGAACAGGGATTATCAACAAGACAGTTCACGAACTCCCACAGTACTTCAGTTGATGTTGAAGGTTGCCTCGAGATGGCGAAGCATTTATGCGACATGTAACCAGCATGCTTCCACCAGCATTGGCGATATTGAAGTTCCTCATGGTCGATGTGACTGACGGCGCTGATTCCCAGTCGCTCGTTGAATCGATACCTCTTTGGATCACCGTGTGTACGTGGTATGGTGTCAAGCTTGTATGCGCCTCCCTGTGCGTCCCGGCCGAGGGAATGCTGTTTGCCTTGCATGGTGTACGAGACCCAGCACGCACGGACGCACGGCTTGCGACGACTTATCTCTTCAATACACCCACTCCGAGAAACGTCGAGATGCTTGACGAGCTTGCAACGGCGCGTCTTACTGATCGCGTACTCGAGCTCTCGTGAAAAGGGTGAGAAGAGATGTTTCCTCGGGTTGCTGCTCCCTGACCACCTCTTGGTATAAGGCATTTGTACGACCTGGTCGAGTCCCTCGCTGTCGAGACCATGGGAAACGGTGCATCGTCGATCGGCCCCCGCGTCGAGAAGACGCACAATGGCTGTGTAGCCCGCGGAGCTCTCGCAAGTATCCGCAGAGAGTCGCAAGGACCACAAAAGGAAGAAAAGAAGAAGGTCCGTAGAAGTCGTGTCAAGAAGAGAAGCGCATGCTTTACAGCCATCAACTACCAGAATGCGACGTGTGCTTGTTGTGTATACAAATTTGTGAATGCCGCGACGCTCCCTGGCTACAAGCAGAGGATATGCGAGTCCCTTTCGTTCAATGATCCTGTACATGCCTGATTCATGATCGCGTTTTGAGCACCATTCGACCACGCAGTGAAGTGGGAATGGGAATGGTTCTTGTGAACGTTGGACCCCTACTATCTGTGAATAGTGACATCGAATCGTTCATCCCGTGTACGTCGGAGTGCAAACGAGAGAACGTTTTGAGTATATGATCGACAAACGGTCAGATCTGTGACTCCGAGAACCGTGTAGCGCGTCTTTGGAAGCGTCTCCTGTTGCAGACACCCCAACATGATAGTTTGATCGAGTAGTTCAGGCCGTCTGAACGTACTGTTTTCGAAATGTCGCGTACGACGGTCAGAGAGAGTAGAAAAGGGATTGTGAATGTGCCTCCTTCTCATCGGTAGTGCTGTGAGGTAACACGAACTCGTCCACATACTCACGATTCAGTACTCAGTATGGTATCTACACAATTGCATCAAATCACCCGGATAAATGCGTCCGCATCTGTGGTACCTGTGCCATAACACATCCATGTGGGAAACGCGATCGAATGTCTGAGGATAGCTTTGCCTGACTCTCGCTGATGTGATCCACTGTGAGTCTCACAACATGAGCGTAAGGAAACTACATGCACCGTGAGCTGGACCCCCCGGGAGGAGGGATGAGACGGATCGTTCACCTGTGCCTAATAGGAAATAAGCTATCACAACACGGTACATATTAATCAGAAAAGACACACTGGCCCGGATCTCCAGAGCCTTGTCCGCTACCAGAAGCGGCGGAAGGATGAGACGGATCGTTCACTTGCTGTGCCTAATAGAAAACGAGCTATCATAACATGATACATAACAATCAGAAAAATGCGCACTGGCCCAGGTTCTTTGGAATCTCCAGAGCGTTGTTCACTGCCAGAAGCGTTTTTGTTCGGATCGCCGGGGTCAGCAGCCTTGGTAGGTGATTTGGCCTGTAGCATCTAATGAGTTCCTGCATACAAACTGGAGGAACAACGAACGTTTCGTTCTCTATGATATTTCGCGACCGTGCGCTATGATATGTTAAACATACTGCATCCGATCATCTATGAAGAAAGAGCACTCACTCGCTCACGTTGACCTGCAGCCATGCGCGAAGGACCCTCATTCCTGATGTCCACTCTTGCTGGCGATTGGAAAGGAGATTGACGATTGGGAGGCCGATGCGACTTCTTGGGGACTCGATCGGGTTTATGCGAAGCTGGGTCCTTGTTACTCTTCTGGATCCTCGTCTGTACCCATTTTTTAAATCTTGGAATCGTGTCGGGTCGTTCCTCCGGACCTGCCAATGGAGGGGAGGTGCTATCTGGCGACTGCTGTATGGCATGGGACACGTCAAGCGATGGTACCTCGTCCTCATAAG
>JBBPQV010000266.1:0-27279 GCA_038092675.1 Boletus rufocinnamomeus
AGTGTTTGTATACAATAGCTATGGCAAGAACTCACTGTCAAGGATGGTATAGGTGGTAATAATGGAGACTTTGGTGATGTGAATCCAGGTGATTGCATATCAACATCCTGGGACTGTTGGCTGTGTATGTAAGTATAGGGTATACTTATGTACACTGAACTGACTTACAGTGGAAGGTCTGGGAGATATATTCATGTCATGAGTGTCATGGACAGAAGGTGGAGGAGGAGATTTCATGGTAGTATCACATGAACCTATGTGAAGTGGGGATATCTTGGATTGTGAATAGTTAGAAAAATGTTGTAATATTGAGCTAGTAAAGACTTACTTTGTTAGATGTGCATAACTTTACCTCAAGTTGTGCACATTGTTTGTCCTTGTTTGGTCCAACCCAAGTGGACTTGACCTTTTTCATATGACTTCTCATAGCATCTGTGGTGGAATAGCCTGCAGGCTTGGGACAACCTGGGTTAGAGCAGTAACATAGGAATACACCATGCTCATTCCTTGTGACAGTAATCTTCTGTCCTGTATGGGTGGTAAAGGTAGATACTGGAATACATTTTCTAAGATGAGTGTGGTAAACACTCCTCAAGTCAAATTTTAGTTTGCAAGTAGTGCAGATGAACATGGTGGGAAGAAAGTGGGAAAGAGAATGGAATTTTCCCACAGGTCATGCAATATATATAATAATTTGAAACTCCTCTTTAATATTTACAGTTTCACATATCACCTCTATGATGTCATATTTTAAATATAATAGTTATAATGAAAATAAATATATCCAAAGGCTTTGGTGGCTGTGCTTGATACTTGACATTTCTAACCTTGCTACATATTTGATGGTCATTTCTTGAATGCTTTGTGCATAAGTATTTGAAATACTTATGCAGCTTTGAGATATTGATATTTGAATATTTTCTTTGCCAATTCTTCCTACCAATGCTCTTAGCCCCTAAATACTTTTAGTGGCTGTGTTGTCAGCCAATGCTTTCAACCCCTGAATGCTTTCAGTGGCTGTGCTCTCTGCCAACACTTTCAACCCCTGAATGCTTTCAGGTGGCTGTGCTCTCAGCCAACACTTTCAACCCCTGAACACTTTTAGTGATGCTTTCAGCCCCTGAACACTTTCAGGTGGCTGTGCTCTCTGCCAATGCTTTCAACCCCTGAATGCTTTCAGTGGCTGTGTTGTCAGCCAATGCTTTCAGTGGATGCTTTCAGGGGGATGGATATGGATATGAGGGAGTAGATTATTAGTACCCGACGTCCCGGTGGGAATTCTCTCATGACTATGCAACTGAAAGTCCCGATATGGCACCGGTTTGTCCCAGCATTGACAGATCGTGTGTTTCTCTTGGCTATCTCACGTTTTACTGATGGTCTGTGTGCAATTGTCTATCCTATAAATATCTTATGAGTTCCACATCCATCCCTCTACCATGTCCAGTACCTTCAACCCCAAGCCCCCACTCCTATGGGCAGCATGCTCCACACCATGTCTGCTATCCTCGGTGCTGCCACCTTTGGCCAAGACACTCGTGCCCCCCGAGAGGATGATGAGGAAGGGTACGTCATCTCTGCCACTGCCACTGAATGCCACTTTGCCCTACAGGTGGCCAACTCTGTAGGGGAGGTCATTGCTATGGTCCCCTCACAGTTCTGGCAGATCCTCTGCCTGCTCCTCGAGAGCACTGCCTCCCAGTTCACCCAGCTGGAGGTAGCGCGGGTCCACTGTAGCAAGTGGGTGGCCCACACTGCAGCCAGGACATTTCCTCCTTGGATGAACCAAGCCGCTCTGGCAGTGCAATTCACCAAGGCCTTCAAGGAGTCCAAGGTGGGCTGAACTTTTTGGTCCACCTTGGCTTCTGGTCTGCTCGTGCACTGGAAGCAACTCCTTTCTTTGTACATTGATGTGAAGAAAGAAGAGATTGCCTCGATGGAATGTTCACTGTCGCCAGAACAGCTGCTCGAGGTCGTCAAGCCCGTGGTCCAAGAATGCTATACCGTGCTCAAGGACTCCATCTGTATCCCAGAAACGGTGGAAGACAAGAATGGCAACATCCACATCACACAGTGGATCCAGAGCACAGTCCTATTCACTCTGTGTAGGCAGATCCTGCAGGACTGGAACATATATGTTGACCGCATCCAGGCTATTGTGACTGGAGTGGCAGTGGCAGCTGACCTCAAAAAGGCCACTAAGAAATGTGTACAGGAATCCGTTGACACTGAGATGGCAGACAGCATCAGAGGGGAGCCCTCAAAACCTTCCAGATCATCCATCCAATCACTCATGGACCAAGCAGTCAATGAGGTAGTCAAACAGATTATGTTGCAAGACAGCGGTGTAAGTTGTTTCATATGTGCTGGTAAACATGAGCTTACAGGAGATTCAGCCATCTATCTCCCACAGCAGCCCCCAAAAGGGTCAAGGGTCTCATCCCCCCTACAAAGCAGTGCACACAACAGCACATATCACCACTGGTGGTTGAGTGCTGAAGAAACCTGCTCAAAAGGCTCAGGGAGGGGGAAATCAGCAGTCAAGTGGACCAGGTGCAGGCTCATGCCCTCGCAAGGATCCTGCCAAAAAGGGCCCTGTTCAAGGAACTGGAAGTGCGGAAAAGACTGCTGGCAAGGGGAAGGGCCCTCAATAGAGCAAATACATATGTCGTCCAGTGAAGGAAGTAGTGTACAGTCAGCTGTTTACACTTTGTATGCATGTGAATCATGTATTGATGCCAAAATGGTGTCATATACTTATCCAAAATATTGAACACTGCCCAACGAGATTTTATTAGTTTTGTTTCCCATTGCAGTTCAGAGTGTGATCAAACATGTGCCTACAAAGTTTATCAAGGCTGCCCAGTTTAGATCTAAGGTGCACACTGGCCCTGGGGTATCCCTACCTCACAAACTCAAACATGACCTAAGTATTGGTATGAAACATATGTTTCACCAACCACATAACTCATCACTCATCAGTGATGCCTGGCGGGATTTCATAAGACAATTCTGCTGGAAGGTCAAGTTTTCACTTGAGGGAGATTCTACTATCTACAATCCGGACTATGATGTTTGGGATCCCTCTAAAAGGGACCCACCCATACTACTGCTTTACTGCGAACTCACTCTCAAATGAGGATGTGCATACATACACAATGTCACTGCCAATGTCCTGTCTGATGGGCTTGCAGACGACACTTTTAAACCACTCAGTCCCAAGCTAAACAAGTTACACAAATTTTTGTACCATCACAACTATGTGGTCATGGCAACAGATAAAAATCTCAGGCTAGCAGTGTCAGAGCAGACCTGGATAATAGAAAATACCAAGGCATGTCTAAGCAATGAGTGTGAATATAAGCAGCTCAACAACATGGAATCCATCAGGATCCTTGATAAGAAGTGTAATGAAATGCTTTTTCTCTCTCAGCAAGCCAATGCTTATTGCTGGAAATATGGTTCGCTAGATGAATACCTACAAAGCTTAGTTACCGCCCCAGGGGTGAAGCACCATATACCGTGCTTTTATGGAATACCAAAGATCCATAAATTACCAGTTAAATTCTGACCAATCCTACTGTGTCACAGCGCAATCCAGAACCCAGCTGCTAAATTCTGCAGTAAAATGCTCAAACCTCTCATTGTGGAGGCACTAACCGTTATACATGGAACCAAAGACTTAGCAATAAAATTGAGCCAGCTCCGGATTGTCCCATCTGCAAGGTACTACATCGTCACTGGTGATGTAGTCGCTTACTACCCCAATATACCTTTGGACAAGTGCTTTGAATGCATTTCCTCTATGTTTGAGAAATGGGTACTTTGTGTTGAGGGGAATTCAGAGAAAGATTGGATGGGATTGAGCATTGAAAGATTTTTAACCTTCTTCAACCATGCTCTTCAAATCAGTAACACAGAGCTGTTAACACAGTTTGATGGGCAAGTATACCTGCAACTCAATGGCCTGGCAATGGGCATTGCAGACTCTCCAGACCTTGCCAACTTATATGGGTGGTTCTGTGAAAAACGTGATGGTGTACTTGATGACCCCCACATTATCTTCTATGGAAGGTATATTGATGACTGCCTTGGACTTGTCTATGCATGCAACCCTCAGGAAGCCTTAGACATTATGAAAGCTCATGTACACATGATGACTGTGAAATCATGTGGAACATTGGTGTTGCCCAACTGTTTCTTGACATGCTCCTCTACATTGATCATAGGGGATGCTTACAGCATAAGCTATACAAGAAACAAAAGTCCCTCTTACAGAGGATCCCCTATGTCTCTGCTCACCCGATGGATGTCAAACGAGGTACATTCTACAGTGAAATGAGTCACCTCGCCACACTGAGTAGCACCTTTGAAATCTATTCAGAAGCCCTGGACTGGTTGGTTACCATCTATGTTGGCCATGGTTATGATGAGGTGCTGTTGTTGTCCTGGAAAAGGAATAAACTCAAGGAATGATGGGATAACTGCCTATCAGAAAGGAAACAGGAGACTGGTGCGGTCCTTGTCCTTAAATCCGAGTTCAACACAGCATGGGATTTCTTCAATGCCACTAAGCTTGGTAACATGATCCTAGGATACATGCGATCTTGGCTATATTATGCCGAGCATAGAGAATTCTCCATTGAATTCCCCCCTGAACCGGCAGAGTATGAACATGAGGTTGACCCGATGCCCCTGTCTATTGACACTGTGCATGCTGACAGCACTGAGTTTTGCTGCCCTGATATCGGGCATACAGGTATCCTAGAATCTCGAACACTGGTGTTGCACAAACACACGACACAGCTGGCCAATATTGCCAGTCTTTGGAAAAAGATCATGTTGGAATAACACATGGATAAAGAGCTAGGTGGCAAGGGTATCATCCACCCTCATCCCACTGGCCCTCCTGAATTCATTTTGCCAGCAAGATTCTGACATCTACCATCTGGAAAAGTGATGGACACAGAAGATGATGAGACATCTGCACAACGGAGATCCATGTCCCCTATGTGGGTTGACATGAATGACCTCATGGTGGAGACCCTTTTAAGGATATCGAAACCATGAATAGTTCACAGGTGTGAATGGGATAGAAGCCACAATGGTCCCTCTATCTGCAGTATTCGGCTTGAGTGTGCGTCTTGCGGGACACAGAGCCAACTCGGTGCAATACTGAGGGGGTACCTCACACTCTTTGGAGCGACTTGGCTAAGTTCTCAAGCCCATCTGGGGTGCGTAAAGTATTATGACACCATGCCAGTGACAGTCCCTATGTACCACCTGTCTGTCTTAGTTGGTCAGTGGCCCAACCATCAATAAGAATGGTTAGGAGTATGAGCATAGCAGCTAAATGAGCTGTGCTAGCGAGAAAGGTAGTTCCCAGAAGACCCTGTGTCAAGATTTGGGAGTAAAGCGCTACCTAACATAACCTAACGTGAGTGGGTGATGCTATAGCTAGTATCATGTCATGTACTCAGAGTTCACAGCCTAACCCTAACCGGCTAACTGGCTAACCTAACAGCTAACTCTAACAGCTAACTGGCTAACTCTAACTGGTGAGTCACATGACACATGACTACTAATCACCCCCGGCAGATGCCAAAAGAGTTATTGGACCAAATACCATGGTCTAGACTTGGCAATATCAAGTACCTGATGTCCTGGTGAGAATTCTCTCACAACTGTGACTGAAAGTTCCAATATGGCACTGGTTTGTCCTGGCATTGACAGATCATGTGTTTCTCTCTCCATGTGCAATTGTCTATCCTATAAATATTAGGTAAGATTAGCATGAAAATCTTTTCATTTCAGCCAGTGGTTTGATGAGTCTCCAGATGAAATAGGTGGTGTTGGCATTGAATGGGCCAATGCCTATTATCTATCTGGCACCCATTCCAACTCCTATCCCCCTCACATAGTGAGCAAAGCAAGCTGTGCTCGGCCTCCTAACCCTAACTAGAAAAGTGCTCTTTTGACGTCGATGAAGTGGAGTACTTAGGGATGATCATGCAAGAAGGACAGGTAAAAATGGACCCAGTCTGTTACAGTTTTACCCGCAATGTTAGAACTCCAACCAAGGACACTACTCCACAAGAGGCCTTGTAGACGAATGAGTCGAGGTTGTTGTTGTCAATGGCATCGGTGAGTGAGAGAAAGCATGGAAGTGAGTAGTATGAGGACAACCTTGTCCAAGGAACAAGAAGTCTACCAAAGATCTCTCAGAGAGCAGAGAACCTTGGGTATGAATGAGTAGATTCAGGTTAGAGAGCTATTCGAGCTCAGCTCAAACTTATATACAAGTACACTAGTTTAGGGCAGGTCTAACCCAATATGGTAAGAGAACTCTAGGGGAGGCATAACCATGTCCAAGATGCGTTGCGTTGCGTAGCATGTGATCTAGGGAGAAACTGGAGCGGGTATAATAGAATCAAATAGATTGGGTGATCTAGGATTGATGAGGCAGAGCTTGGGAGATCTAGGATCAGTGAGGTGATGAGCCACAGCTGACCAGGAAGAGTAGGATCAGGGAAGATCCAGGGAAACTCCAGAGAAGATCCAGTCCTTGTGTTTACACGGAAACGTAAATGTCTGGGGAAATGTCCAGTCGCTAGGTGATAACCAGGAGTCCTTGTGATAAAAGGGAACTCATCATCCTGGGTGAATGTCCAGTCTTGAACCAAGAGCCCATCCTAGGTGTAAGGCCGGGAATTGTCTGTTAGAAGGAGAAATAGTAGCCTTGAGTCTTGATTGTCGAGTATGATCTGGTAATACAATGGCAATGCCATGAGGGATAGAAAGGGAAAGTTGTGGTGACGCCAGGTCACGTGGTCATGGGAGGTTGTGGGTGACACCAGGTCACAAAAACTGTAACACAGTCAAACTGAGTGCCATCAATGACTGGAAATCCCTGTCTTCCGTTAAAGCAGTCTGGTTGTTCATAGCAACTTCTACAGGAAGTTCATCCCAGACTTCCTCCTCTGCTTGGGAAAGCTTGTCCACCCTGATAATGTTGCACTGTGCTCCTCCTTCACCCTGTCATGGCAACATTCTGTTCAGGTGGAAGCAGGTTCTTACCATTTCATGTTGCTTCAAGACCAACATGCTCTTTGAGGGTGATCATGTTGTCATTCAGAAAAATGCAGTTGTCCCAGACCTGCTTTCTTTCTTCAAGTCATATCTTTCATCTCATGATACTTGTTTTCCTGCATTTCTGCAGCTTTGGGTTCATTCTGATGGCTCAGTTCCTACTCATAACTGGTTTCTCCTTAGGTTACATCACTTTTTGCCTTCATCAGTCAGTGGCCACTCTATGCAGGCAGGCAGTGCAACTTTGCTTGCAGCAGTGGGGGTCCCTCCCTCACAGATTTAGGCAATGGAGCAATGGAAGTCAAACACCTTTGAATGGTACATTTGCCATCACCCCACCTTGTTGCAGGCCATGCTGTTCCATGGGAGATCCATTCATGACCCACCATTTGCATCATTACCATAATAGCTTGTACACCATTTTGTCACATCAATTTACTCTTTTCCTTTTCACATATCCAACTATTTCTTTTCCCTCCCTTCATACCTATCAATACCATATATAGCACTCCAAACAGCTGCCTCATTATGTATGTTTTGTTTCCTTGTTATGCCAAGTTTTCTTAGTTTTGTCATGCATAATGTCACTCTGGGTCATAGCCACCTGACCTGGTCTTTGCTGGCTTCATGTCCTGGTGCCCTGCTCTGACCAAGAACCAATTAGCACAATGTGATCACACAATGTCCACACAACCTACATAAGTATAGTAAAGCCAAAAAGTGGCTGGATACTGTCAAGTGTGACTTGAGTATGCATATGCATATATTACATTATCAGACAATCCAACCATCCTTGACACATTTGATCTATAGGAGTTTCCCAAAAACCTCCCAATGCCATCTGAGCACTGCCTGGTTTACCATGATCTAAAGCAGGGCATGAGTAGTGGAAGACAGCTCCAAAACAGAATGACATTACCCATGAATGGTCAAAGTGGAGCATTTGCAAGCCATCTAGGGATTTAGCCCTGGATAATGCAATATAGGCCTGACCTAACCAAAATAATGAGAGGAGCTCCAAGGCAACTGGGAGTAGATGGCTTATCAGGTGCAAAAATGCCACAAAAGTCAATGACAAGCCTGGATATCATCTGGCCCTGGGACTTGTGCATTGTCATCGACCAAGCAAGGATATGTAAGAGGCACCTAAAGGTCTGGTTAATCAGGCTGAAAAGAGGTGTTGGATGACAACCTGGGTATACATGGTGACAATTTGTCCAGGCTGATCCTCCACCTGGAATATCTCTGGCCAACAAAAAATGTGTTCTGATCCAGTGGGGGTTTTGAAACAGACAACAGGATATGCCTGTGGAGGCATTGAGGATGAGGAGGGCAGCAAAGATGGGTCAATTCAATAGAGAGGGCCATCTGTGTACTAGGTGTGATCATTTCTAAACTAATTAGATTCTCCTCTGCATGAAATGAAACCACCTTCCTGATGCTACCACTCACAAGATCATGGCCAAAATTTTTGCACAATATCACCTGAGCCCCGCTCTTCAAAGAAAGGAGAGGGTCAACAGACATCTCACTGTAATAGGAAAGAGAGAGCGGGTAATCTGGCCCATTGATAACATGAAAGGTATAGGGCACCCCAGGCAAATGCATCCAAAAGCAAGCTGTTCAGCCTATCAGAGAGTCTCTGAAGGGAAAACAGCTGAACAGGCTGCAAAGGCAGGGGGTCCAACCTGCAGTTGAGGCCACAAAGGATGGAGAGGGACTGGAGGGATGAAAGGCCAACCCTACACTCACTCAGCACCCTGACAAAATCTAGAGGTGGATGCATTAAAGATGTTCCATGGGAAAAAAAAAGCCATACCAGAATCCACTTGGTAGTAAATGGTCCTGAGATGGATAAACTGTTGCATGACTCTTAGCCATGAGCTACACTCAAAGGCAAACATAGGGGTTTTCCCTCAGAATTACAGGGAGGCAGCTGAACAAAGTCCCCTGTGGTGATAAGCTGGCCAAAAACTGAGTGAGATGGTACCTCAGGAGAGGAAGGTATCTGAAGTCTGCCAAAATGCCTATCTATCAAAAGGACATGGTGTGTGACCTGATCAACCAGGTGCAGATACCCTGCATTGACCATAGACACTGCAAATTTGGAATGGAGAACAGCCTAACAGCAAGATAAAGCCTACATTCATCTATCAAAAGCATCTTTGCCTCTGTTCATTGGCATAGCATAGCAGGGTTATGGTTGACCCTCAATATTGCATTTTCAATGCTTATGAATGGGCTATGAAAGCCAGCCCACAAATGAAGTGTTTGTTCTGAACAAGAGCATGTTAGGGGGTTGTGGATGGTGGTCAACAATGTACCCTATATCACCAAAGCAGCCACACCAGTGCTAGCTGTCAAGGCTACCCTAGGAGGATAGCCATGGTTGCAAAGTAAGGCTTGGTGGATTTGTGAGAGTAGGTGGGTCTTTCCGGTTCCTATATGGGCATAGGTTGGGGAGCTGCTTAGCTAATGAATCATGTATCTGCTGCACTGGTAATATACAAGCTGCTGCCATCTATAGCCAGGTGCAATACGTCCAGCTACTCTTCATTTAGACTGTCCAAGGAGGGCTCTTCTATTGTAGCCATAGATTGTTCTTGTAGGCCTCCATGGATGTCCTGAAGCTGTCTCTGGTGTGACTTGAGCAACCCAACTACATATGTACATTGCTCCTTATTTGGTTGCATTGCTTTCTTTATGGCTCACTTCTTCCAATATAGTACAGACAGTGTATCTTCTGAGCCTGTTTCAGGGTCCATACAGAGCTGGGATGCTATGGGAACTGAGAAAGGGGCTGATGTAAGGAATTAATTGGGATGGAGAAATTTGGGGGTTAAACCCCACCACATTGGCAATGGGAAGTAAACAACACCACTGGTCATCCATCCACCCATACCTCTCGCCCTGGGGATATCTGAAAAACTGATGATGATGGAGGTACACCAAAGGATAAATCAGGTGAAAAAAGAGCAATGACCATAACAGCTCCCATATAGGTTACTTATCCTCCCATGGAGCTTTTTGGCACATAGAAATCAAAAGCAACTCCATCCCAGCAACCTGTCTTGTGCTTGTGAAGCCGATGCTTATACTGTAGATGCATACATGGGTTACACTGCTGACAAGGGGTAGTAATACCACACCAGCCAGTGTATTTTGAGCAGGTCACATGCATGCTACTGGGGTTACACTAGAGCCACATGTACAGCATAGCCAGTACAAAGAATTGACTGGATAAACCCTTGCAAAAGGTAACTAGAAGAGGGGGAAATGGAGTATAGCTAAGCCCAACAGCTTGTGCTGGTATGGAGGTTAGAGGGTGTTACAATTCATTCTATTCCATTTTTTTTCTTGTCTCTTTCTTACATCCATTGCATGTTCAGACTCTTTTTCATTCCCCCTCATCTTCCTTTGATCCATCAGCAGCTGGATTGTTCTAGCCCCATCCAGTATCAATGTCCACCCCAACCAAGTTGGTTTCCATTGCCTTCTGGCTCATTCTACAGATCCCTTCCACAGTCTTCCTTTGGGTTCTGTCTAGTGTATTATCTAGCACCTTCCATTTCGTTCCTCATTGTTCTATCTGCTTACTCATCGCTGAGGCTATCCCATACTTAAGACTTTGTACCCTGGTGTAGTAGAACCCAATCTTGATCTGCTTTGCCCACCATAGCAAATACTCTCTGTGCTACACATGTGGCATTGAACTCTTTGACCATCTGAAAGTCCTCACACTACTTCTGAGTGTGCACTAAAGCTTCTTGAAGAATAACCTCCTTCTATGAAGCCCTCTCTTTGAAATGACTAGTGAAGCCTACGCTCGCCTCTACCTGAGTCAAGCATAACAAAAGATCAAGATTTACCTTATCAGAACTACCATCATTGTAGTTGCCCACCATTTCCCACCAACGACCATCTCTGAACCCCAGCTGGTCTCGACCCCACCAGCAATCCCCAGAACCCACCTCTGAATCCTCCCATGAAGAAGAAGGATCTGAGGAAGAAGAAGAAGAGTATGACTCAGACATCCCTATCACCTCCGACCACAAACAACAACAAGAACTTGAGTTATCTCACAATCTCTCACAATCTTTGATCCTTTCTCATGCCCCCACATCCCCATCCCCTACCACAGTCACTGTATCCCCAGTCTTTCCTTGCCCCCAAAACACTCCCAACCAACCAGGAACATACTCGTTCCCTTCCGGATCCTCATTACCTCCCTTTCCTTCCCTGAACCCCACCATGTCCAACAAACCTATTGAACTTTGCCTTGGAGCACCTGAACCCTTCAATGGTTCTTATGAGACTGCCATCCAATGGCTCGACACTGTCTGAGTCTACCTCCTTGTTAATGAAGAAGTCTACAACACTAGCACTAAGAAGGTCACCTTTGCTCTCTCTCATATGTATGACTAAGGGCTCCGCAGCAACCTGGGTCTCCACCTTCCACCTGTCTGCCCTCTCAGGCAACCAACCTTCCCTAGGAACCTTTGATGACTTCTTGGACAAGTTCAAGAAAGCCTTTGAACATGATGATGTCATTAATAACACCATTGCTTGGCTGTCCACCACTTGAGTATCGTGGGAGAAGAACAAGACCTCCTTCTCCCCTTTATTAAACCATTATGTAGCCAAGTTTAAGAATAAAGCTTCCCAGGCTAAAGTCACCAAGAATAATGCCCTGATCAGCTACTTCTCCACTGCCCACCCCAACTATCTTATGCAGAAAGTAATGGGAATGGATAATGTCCCCACCACCATCGAGGAATGGTACAAGAAGACCATTCTCTTTCAAACCTCTCTTGACTGTGCCAATGAGATCTCCAAAAGGAACTGCCAACCTGGTTGAGAGACCTATATGCCCTTCTCCTCCCCCTCCTCCCAGAAGAACTGTGACCCCAATGCCATGGATGTTGATGTAGTCTGAGTAGAAAAGCTCACTCCTGAGGAAAGGAAGAAATGTGTTGAGAAGGGATTACATTTTAGATGCTGAAAACCTGGACACCTCTTTACCAAATGCCCTTCCTTTCCCTCCACACCCAAGGTCAATGCTCAGAAGAAG
Source organism: Boletus rufocinnamomeus (assembly GCA_038092675.1). Classification (NCBI taxonomy): domain Eukaryota; kingdom Fungi; phylum Basidiomycota; class Agaricomycetes; order Boletales; family Boletaceae; genus Boletus; species Boletus rufocinnamomeus. The sequence continues at coordinate 12,161 of JBBPQV010000266.1, forward strand.
GTGAAGCGGTGGTGGAGGAGGAGCTTCCTGAGCTTGAGGAGATTGAAGATGATGAAGACTCCACCATGGCTAGGGTTGCGCTCTCCAAGGATTTTTAGAAAGGGAGTCCCATACAACACAAGGTCCTCCCTTTGTAATGTGTACCCATGTAACTGTACAATCTACCACTTCTATGAAGATCCCGATCTGGCTCATTGTACCATCACACACATTGAAAGCCATTGAAACCTCTGCCCTCATTGACAGTGGTGCAAGCATCTCTTACATTGACTGGGACTCCATTCATACATAAGCATTGTCTCCCTACTCAGAAACTCCCTGAACCCCTCATCACCCGAAATGCCAATAACTCCCCCAACAAAAGGGGAGTAATCTGTTTCTCCACTACCCTCTTTGTCAACATCAAGGGGATCACTATGAAAGTCCTATTTCATGTCATGAATCTCAGGAAGGATAATGTTATCCTAGGACTACCGTGGTTAAAAGAAGCCAATCCCACCATCCATTGGAAGAACTGTACCATCTCCATCGATGAAACATGCGACCAGTCCAAAGACCTTTTTTCCTCCCATTCCACCAATACTCAATGACACAACTCCTTCTACCGAAAACCTACCACCCCCCCTCCAAAACACATCCATGTGGACACCATTACCAACTCCCACCTCTTCCGATACAATAATTGGGAAGAGGAATCCAACTATCTCACCTGAGCTAATGATAACCAGGTGTTCCATCACATTCTCTGATGCAGTGTTAAGTACGGATAAACTTTGAGGGGAGAACAAACTCCAGAACTCCAGAGTTGTCTATATGGATGGGACTTGGCTTCACCATATGTGGTGCACCCTTGTCAAGAGTCCTATTGTCCCAGAATTTACTGAGGGGTCAGAGTTGGACTTGAGATGTATTAGACGTCAAGTCGAGTGGAGGTTACAGAGGAGAGTCTTTGAGACTCAAGCAAAGAGAAGGAGTTAAACTTAGTTAATATTCAAACTAAGGGGAAGTACAGGAGTTATGGAGGTTTATATACTACAGAGTCATAGGGAATTACTAATGGAGTGGAGCTGGTTTGTAAGTAAGGAGTCAGAGGTAAGGTAAAGCTGGAGCTGTGCTCCTAAGCGGAGTACAGGGATGGAGGATGCTAAGAAGTGGAACTAATACTAATGCAGAGAAATGGAGGTAATGGAAGATGTATGTAAGTAGAGTCGTAAGTATGGACAAGGTCCAGGGGTCAGGGGTTGTGTCTCGAATGAGAACACACCAGAGTTCATAGGTACAAGAAGCAGAGTTGGTCTGGAAGACCAGGGTTGGACTTAAGGAATTTCTGGGATATGACAGTATCCCCCTCTTAGGCCTGAACCCCTGAAGGCCTGGGCAAGGAACAATGTGGAGTGAGAAATTCAGAGTCCGAAATTGTGGATGCCACTTGGAGGTGTATAAAATCTCATGCTGTGTGTCTGTTCTTCTTCATCCTAAACCATCATGTCTGCCAATGACAACCTCAAGACCTGGTCGAATGTGCATCTGGCAGAGTGCACCGATGATGACGATCACTTCTGCACCACAAAGTACATGGAGCAGCAGTGACGCATGAAGGAGTGAAAGGCAAAGGAGGAATAGAAGAAGGTGGAGGAGGAATGGAAGAAGGTGGAGGAGGAATGGAAGAAGGTGGAGGAGGAATGGAAGAAGGTGGAGGAGGAATGGAAGAAGGCAGAGGCAGAGGCAGCTGCAAGGTGCAAGGTGGAGGAGGAGGAGGCAGCATGTAAGGCAGTGGAGGCAGTGGAGGCAGCAAGAAAGTGGAGAGTGGAACAGGACTCAGCACAGCAGGCCATGGAATGCAGGAAGGCCAAGGAGGAGGCCAAAAAATGGGTAAGTGGCTGCTTACTCACATTTTGACCCATGCTAACCATCATAGGCCAAACAAGTCCAGGTGGAGCAAGCTTCCATCAAGGGCAAGGGAAAAGTGGAGGAGCTCCCGGTGTGCGAGAGGTGCATGGAGTGTGGGTTTGAGTGTGAGCTCAGGCCCAGTAAGTTGACCTCGTGCATGGCGTGTATCAAGGTCAAAGGCAAGTGTGTGCGACTGGGCGCGGAGAAGCCAGAGTGGAGGAGGAAGAGGGTGGAAGCAGAGTCGCTGTGGGGGAAGAGGAAGAGGGCTCAGACAGAGCCAGAGCAGGGTGGGTTGAAGGGAGCGGGGGCATTGATGAGTGTGGAGGCCTTGGTTGTGCCATCAGAGCTCACTACGGAGCTCTGCAGCTTGATCTGGGGCCTCTGCAGGTGGCTGGATCACCAGAACCACCTGCTGGGGGGGCTCATGGAGCTCAAGGCAGAAGAGGTGTATGGGGTGGAGATGGACTTGGAGGAGTCAGAGTTGGAGGGGCTGGAGGCATCAGAGGTGGTGGAGGTGGTGGCCAACGAAAAGGTGGAGTGCAGTGTGGTGGCACAACACAAGGTGGAAGTGGTGGTGGAGGACAAAGAGGGAGATGAGGAGGATGAAGCAGAGGGAGAGAGTAAGTTGGAGGTGTAGAGTACGTGTGCACCTGCTCCTCCCTGTAATTAGTTTTGCTGTAATCATGATTTTGCTTGTGGTCATGCAGAGTGAGGTCCGGGCTTGTCCAGATACTGGAGATGGAAATCATGGACAAGTTCGGAGGCATGACTGAGTTCCAAGGTGAGTAGCCAAGAGGTCTCATCGTCAGTATCTTCATATCTGGACCACTGTACGAGGTATAGGAGTTTGCAGTTCCAGTGTCAACGGTCAACCTTGAAGTTGAGGATCTCAGTGATTTCGAACTCCAGTTCACCATCTACTTTGACTAGAGGTGGCAGAGGTTGGGTATGATTAGGAATGGTGTTCGGAACAGAGGGTTCCAATTGTGAAATGTGGAAGACCAGGTGAACAGACTTCATGGATTCTGGGAGTCGGAGGGTGAAGGAAAGGCTGCCAGCCTGAGTGATGATAGTGTACAGCCCTAAGTTCTTCTTGGAGAGTTTCTTAGAGGGCCTAGTAGAGCAGAAATACTTTGCTTTGATGAAAACCTGGTCACCGACTTTGAAGTCTGGTGCTGGAGTTCATCTAGCATCCGCGGTCCTTGGTATCGCTTCTGGGCATTGGCCATTTCCTCATGGAGGAATTGGTGAAGGGAGTCAAGGTTGATGGAGTATTCTTGTGCCTTTGTGGAGGTGAGGTCACACTTGGAAGGGACAGTGATGTTGGGATGGTAGCCCTTATTGGTGAAGAATGGTGAGACTCAGGTAGTGGCACTCAGAGTGTTGTTGTACACAAACTCCACTATAGGCAGGAGTTCAGACCAGTTGTCTTGCTGGTAATTACAATAGACTTGGAGATACTGCTTGAGAGTCTGGTTCATGCATTCTGTCTGACCGTCTCCTTTGGGGTGGTAACCAGAGGTGAAGTGGAGACGGATGTCAAGGGCTTTCCCGAGTGAGCGGAACAAGTGGGACATGAACTCCGTACCTCAATTGGAGGTGATGTGGGAGGGAACTCTGTGCTTAGCAAAGATGTGGAGTAGGAAGAGCTTTGCGAGCTCCGGAGATGTGATGGTATCATGCATCAGGATGAATATATATTGCTTGGACAGACGGTCCATGATGACAAGGATGGCAGTATATCCAGAGGACACGGGGAGCTGTTTGATGAAGTCCATTGAAATGCAGTTTCATGGCTTCTCTGGGATGGGGAGTTGCTTCAATAACCCATATGGCCGGTGTCTTGGAACCTTTGCGTGGGTGCAGGATGTGCAGGAGGAAACATATTCCTTGACAAAGGTCCTAATACCTGGCCAAGTGTATTTGCGGCAGATTAGTTCCAAAGTCCGGTTCTGGCCGAAATATCCTGAGAGCGGATGGTCATGCTTGTACCGGAGTACTCAGAGTCAGAGGTCATTAGTGTCAGGGATGTAGATGCATTTGTTGAGACAGAGGAACCCATCCTCATTGACTGACCAGCAAGAGTTGGAGGGGTTGGACATGTGGAGTTCGGCTAGGGGATCTGAGGGAAGCGCAGAAAGGATATTGCTGTGGAGCTGTTCCACATCGAGGAGGGTGCTAGCTCAGAGTACCAGAGCTGCAAGGTAAGTGGCTCAGAGGGATGAAGCGAGTTGCTCCTGAGTGAATACTGGTTGGAAGTTGTGCGGATTGATGCAAGCATAGTCCTTATCCCCCTCTTTGGGGTAGATGTCCCAGTGTCTAGTAAGAGAATCAGGTTTCACGCTGAGGTGACCAGGGCAGAAATGAATGACCATGTTGAATTGGGAGAGGAACTCCAACCACCGGGCTTGCCAGCAGGTCAGGAGTTTGGTGGTCGCAAAGTACTCTAGGTTCTTGTGGTCTGTGACAACGTCGATCAGAGTGCTGGAGCCTTCAAGATAGTGTCGCCAGGTCCGGAAGGACTCATGGATGGTGAGGAGTTCCTTATCATATGTGTCGTAGTTGAGCTCTGGAGTGGAAAGCATCTGTGAGTAGAAAGTGACTGGCCAGATTTCTTCATCCAGGCAGTGGATGGAAAGAATACCAGTGATAGTGTAGTCAGAGGCATCAGTTTCTATGATCATTGGAGCATCTGGAGCCCAATGGGTAAGGATCGGAGCAGTGGTGAAGGCTTCCTTCAAGTTGCAGAAGGCAGAGTGACAGTCATCTGAAAAGTTCCAGGGGGTACCTTTGCGAGTAAGGTGGGTTAAAGGAATGACAATGTCAGAGTAGTTCACTATAAAGTGATGGTAGAAATTTGTGAATCCAAGGAAAGATTGGATGTCCTTGACCTTCCGAGGTTCCGGCCATTCCTTCACAGTCTGAACTTTGTCCGGAGACATAGACAGACCAGAGGAAGAGATGTTATAGCCTAGGTACTTGGTGGTGTCAGTGGACCATTCACATTTTTCTGGCTTAGTGTAAAGTCTGTGTTTGTGGAGTCTTTGGAGGACCTCTCAGACATGCTCCTTGTGGGAGGCCTTGTCTTCAGAGTAGATGAGGAAATCATTCAAATAGACTATGATGCAAACATCAAGCAGATTGGTGAAGATGATATTTATGAACTGCTGGAATGCTGCGGGGGCATTGGTAAGACTGAATGGCATGACTAGCCACTCATAGGAGCTGTAGTGCATCCGGAAGGACGTCTTTCATTCATCTCCCTCAGCAATGTGGACTAGATGGTACACATGCTGGAGGTTGATTTTGGTGTAGATTTTAGTGTGGCTCAGGGTGTCTAGGAGGTTGGAGATGCGGGGAAGTGGGTAGTGGTCTTTCTTTGTGATCTTGTTGAGTCCTCAGAAGTCGACACAAAGATGGAGGGAACCATCCTTCTTGCAGACAAAGAGGACTGGAGCAGTGTGAGCAGAGGAGGAAGGACGGATGAACCCCATTGCTAGGTGCTCATTGAGGAACGTACAGAGAGAGCCAAGTTCGGAAGGAAAAAGGGAGTAGGTGGTGCCCAGCGGAGGAGATGCTCCTTCCTCAGGGTCAATCTTCAGATTGTGCTCATGATGTGGAGCAAGCATAGAAGCCTTGCTCTTGCTGAACACGTCAGGGAAGTCATGATATTCTGGAGGGACAGTGGAGAGGTCAACCTGTTCCAGAGGGGTGAGGGAGGCGGAGCGGAGATCACTCTCCTGGAGGTGGAGTTGCAGGCTAAACTGAACAGAGTCCTCAAGGCAACAGGCCAGTGCAAAGGCAGGTGCACTGATGAGTGTGATGGGCAAAGCCTTGTGATCGGAGAAACACGGTGGATCAGGGGTGGGGTCAGCCGGAGGAAGTGGTTCTGGAGGCTGTGGAGGGGAGCTCAAGGATGCTGGCAAACTCTGTTCAGATGCATGGAAAGAGATACTGCTCAGGACCCAGTCAGTCAATGGATTGTGTCAGGTGAGCCAGTTGTGTCCTAGAACAAGGGAACAGGAGGAGTCCAGCGGAGTGATGTAGAACGTCATTGGAGTAATATCACTGGTTGGGAAGTGGATGGAGAGATTGATGGCTCAGGTAATGGTGCTGTTGGATGTTTTATTGAAGAGGTGGAGTTGAAGTGGGGGCACAGGGTAGGTAGGAAGTCCATGTTTATTAATAAATTATGTATCGATAAAACAGTTGGAGGAGCTGGAGTCTACAATCATGGGAAATGGGTGTTGGAGTTTACAAATGTGAGAATAACTTACATAAGCTACAGTAGTATTTTTGGTTGTAGTACCTAGTTACACCTCAGCTGGTTTCCCAACCACTGAGGTGAGTACACTAACATTAGAGCTACCTATTATTAGTACTGACTACTTACAGTACTTAGATATTCAATAGGTAAGCTCAGCTGGTTTCCCAACCACTGAGTACTTAGATATTCAATAATGGGGGGATCGGATATGATACTAAAGTGATGGAGGGCATAAGTGACTTAGGATCAGAAAGAGCAGACGCATTGAAATGGATCTCCTTGGGTGCACAGGTGGGTTCAACACAACCTCCAGTCCATGTGGAGTCATGGAGGTCACAGGCTGTTTTTTTGTCTCTGAAGTGAAGGCCTCTGGTTTAGCTTCCAGAGTTGTGGTTGCTGTGCGGCCCTTGGCTGCCTGAGACATAGACTTGGGGCAGTCCTTAGCCATGTGGCCAGTGAGACCACAGAACATGCACAGTTTGTTGTCAAACTGGCGTTTGCACTCCTCATTGGTTAGCTTGCTGTCTTTCCCTAATTTAAACAACAAGTCTGGTTTCAGAGCTGCGGAGGTGGATGCTCCTTTGCCTTTTGACTCTTTAGAGTCCTTGGAGCCACCATTGGAGCAGCAAGGTGTGGAAGGCGTGGGAGTAGAGGATTTGTCGGATTTGGGTGTGGAGGATTGATTGGTGTTCTTCGTTTGACAGCTGATCTCGGACTTGTGCTCCCAATAGCGCACGTCGATTGCCTGAGTGAGAACTCAGAGTTCAGAGAGTGTCAGGGGTTTACCGATGCAGGAGATTTCATCTTTGATGCAGTCTGACAGGCCGTTGTAGAAATGGTGCCGGAGGGCACCTTCTCCATATCCATGGACTTGCAAAGCAATCCTATTGAATTCGACCACATACTTATTGATGTGCTGGGTGTTCTTCATGGACAGGTGGTCAAGTTGATGCTCTGCATCTCTGACGGGGTCGTGCAGACCGAAGTTGGTCTGGAGTTCAAGGACAAACTCCTTGTAGTTATCCATCCAGTAAGGACAGAGCACAGGATCTTCCATCTGGAGGAGGTCCAGTTCAAACCACTCTAGAGCCATACTCTTAAGATACGACTGTGTGAAGGTGATCTTAGTGCGATCGGTAATGAAAGCCTTGGGATGGTCTTGGAAATTCAATTCGCATTGCACTAAGAAAACCTGGAGTTTGTGGGATTCGGTCCCGTCAAACTGGTCTGGTTCTCGGACTTTAGTGTGGGGGGTAGAGTTAGAGGCAGGATAATATGTGGAGCGGGCAAGGCCTTGGATGGCACTTGCGAGAAGAGCAAGGATGTCTCACAGGACATGCTCATGGTTGGAGTCATTTGGATCATTGTCATAACTGGGGAAGTAGGGATCATCATTGAATGGGTCATATCCAGGATCTGGGTCACCCAGACCATCACCATCCTCAGAGATGCAGAAGCCCTGTGCTCTTTGGCTTGAGTGCTGGCTTGGCTGAGAGGATGATTTTGTCCTGTTATCGTTGAGGTTGAGCTCAATGATATGTGCTCCAGGAGTTGGAGACTCCAGAGTGGGACACACCCGAGAGGCGGATGATGTATGTTGTGCAGAGAATTCACAGAATTGGTTGATGAGTTAGGGGCCTTGATGACTGCTTCCGAAGATGCTAAGAGGGTTGTAATGGGGTGATAGAGGAGGGTTTGTGTCTAAGGCATGGGCTTGGGATCTGGTCATATGCATAGCCATAGTTAGACTCTGTGACAAGTATGAGTTCAAATATACTGTTAAGTATGGGCAAACTCCAAGAGGAGAACAAACTCCAGAACTCCAGAGTTGTCTATATGGACGGGACTTGGCTTCACCATATGTGGTGCACCCTTGTCAAGAGTCCTATTGTCCCGGAATTTACTAAGGGGTCGGAGTTGGACTTAAGATGTACTAGATGTCAAGTTGAGCAGAGGTTATAGAGGAGAGTCTTCGAGACTTGAGTGGAGAGAAGGAGTTAAACTTAGTTAATATTCAAACTGAGGGGAAGTACAGGAGTTACGGAGGTTTATATACTATGGAGTCATAGGGAATTACTAATGGAGTGGAGCTGGTTTGTAAGTAAGGAGTTGGAGGTATGTAAGGTAAAGCTGGAGCTGTGCTCCTAAGCAGAGTACAGGGATGGAGGATGCTAAGAAGCAGAACTAATACTAATGCAGAGAAATGGAGGTAATGGAAGATGTATGTAAGTAGAGTCATAAGTATGGACAAGGTCCAGGGGTCAGGGGTTGCGTCTCGAATGAGAATGCACCGGAGTTCATAGGTACAAGAAGTGGAGTTGGTCCAGAAGACTGGGGTTGGACTTAAGGAATTTCCAGGATATAACATGCGGGTCCCACATCATACCCCTTGGATCTCCTGCTATCAGAAAACTCACCTCAGCTACAGAACTTGCCATTGCAGCTGAACAATCCAAACCCAAGCTGACTCTACCCCCTGAATATTTGCAGTTTGCATCCATCTTCCAGAAAGAAGCCATGGACCACGTCCCTCCTTCTAGACCCTATGACCACAAGATCAACCTCAAAGACTTATTTATTCCGAAGATCAGGAAACTTTATCCCCTATCCCCAGATGAACGGAAGGCAACTGAGGACTTCCTTGACAAGAACCTCCACTGTGGGAAGATCTGACCATCCAACTCTCTCCAAGCTGCATTCTTCTTCTTTGTCAAGAAGAAGTATCTACAAGACCCCTGTCTCATTCTCTCCATCAAAAGCCACCTCAACATTGGATCCCCTCTGTATGCCCTTTATAGATCTTACCACCAAATCTGTCATCTCTGCACCATTACCCAAACCTTCTCTGCCAGTGCCGAAACTGCCCTTACCTCCCATGTCATTGAACACATTCACCAAGAGCTAGAAGCTGCCCTCTTTATCACCTTTTACCAGCTAGGGATGTTGTAATTCCTTGAGGACTTAGACTGCTACATCAGGGACTTGGCTGGAGTTCCCTCCCTTGCAAGACCCCCTTCATCTGGCAACTCCACACCATCAGCCTCTTCCTCCCCTCTCAACCCAGATAAGGTGGCAGTCTTGGAATGAGTTGAAGCTATGTGGACAGGATACGACAGCAGAACACTCCTTCCCCTGTCTCATCCATGATACCATGAGACCTGCCTCCAATGCCACTGTCTGGGCCACCATCATGCCCAATGTCTCTATTACCAATGCCTCTCTTGTTTATGATGGGCAGCTGGTCACCCCCAGTATGGTTGTCCCCTTCAACATCCACCTCCACCACCATCGCCTTCCACCTCTCCCCAATCCAATCACTCATGTTCCTCTGACCATTCTTTCCCCTGCTCTAATCAACGTGTCCCTGCCTTGTGACACCCTCCTTGATGACCCCCTGCACCTCATTGTCATCGCTTTCCCTCCCCAGTCATCGACAACTCTGATGATGTGTTTAACAATGAAGCAATGGGTAACATGACTGGCTCTCCTGTTGGAGGGTACATTGATCTATAAAACTTGTCTCATTGGGGATTCAATTGTAATGGGGGGTAATGTTACGATTCATTCTATTCCATTTCTTTTCTCATCTCTTCCTTACATCCATTGCACATTCAGACTCTTCTTTATCCCCTCTCATCTTCCTTTGATCCATCAGCAGCCGGGTTGTTCTAGCCCCATCCAGTATCAATGTCCATCCCAACCAAGTTGGTTTCCATTGCCTTCTGGCTCATTCTACAGATCCCTTCCACAGCCTTCCTTTGGGTTCTGTCTAGTGTATTATCTAGCACCTTCCATTTCGTTCCTCATTGTTCTATCTGTTTACTCATCGCTGAGGCTATCCCATACTTAAGACTTTGTACCCTGGTGTAGTAGAACCCAATCTTGATCTGCTTTGCCCACCATAGCAAATACTCTCTGTGCTACATGTGTGGCATTGAACTCTTTGACCATCTGAAAGTCCTCACACTACTTCTGAGTGTGCACTGAAGCTTCTTGAAGAATAACCTCCTTCTATGAAGCCCTCTCTTTGAAACGACTAGTAAAGCCTACACTCGCCTCTACCTGAGTCAAGCATAACAGAGGGGTTGAAAAAAGGAAGAAGGAAAGAAAGAAAGAAAGAGGATTGGTTGAACCCTGCAGAGAGAGCCAGGATGTAGGCATGAGCTACAGGGGGCAACATGTGCAGAGTTTGAAGTCAGGGAGATGGGGGGAAGGATGTTGAGTAGATTTGTTTATGGACAAGATTGCTACAAGAACCACCATGAGTCCATCCATACATGCAAATACAATGCAACCCAGCACCTTGTTCATGGGAGAGTGAAATGGTTGAGATATGGCTGACAATGCTGGTGCAGACAGAGATGATGCAGCAGTCCACCTGAGCAGCATGCACACATATCAACTGCACAGTGCAAACACATATGGAAAAGGCAGCAGTGTACAAGCAGCACAGCTGTATGAAAATTGACTGAACCAGCCCAGCACGATATGAGTGCAAGGCTGTATGTGTGGAATGCCAGCATGTGGAGCTCAAGGGAGGAAGATAAGACAAGGAAACAACCAGCAAACCTCCAGGGACTCACCTATGCCACAAAGGCCCAAGATACAGCCATGTGACAATAATATGACACTCTGAATGTCAAGCTCAGGGGGGGACAGAGCACACATGCAAGCCAAGGCATTGGATCAACTGGAAATGAGAGAACTGCACCAGGACCATTAGAGAGCAATGAGAAAGGTAGATACATGACAAAGAACCTACAGAACACATCAGAAAGCATCCCTGAGTACATTGAACAAAAGGAGTATGAAAACTCATCTTGGAGAGCTCAAGACAAGCTGAACAAGGCAGACGATGAGGGGCTTGCCCCAGGGGGCTCATGAAGCAACCCTAAGTATCCCAGGATCAATGTGAAGCACTGCGATGACATCACAAAGTGGTGATGTCAATATTGGACCAGAAGGCCATTTGGGCAAGTTGGGGGCATTGAAGACTGTTGAGGGTAAGCTGCAGCATGGAAATGATGTGAATAGCATGCAAGATGATGAGAATGGATGCCAGATGGGTTGCAAAAGGAGTAGCATGCACTGCAGCTTCAAACAAGTCGAAACAAGGTTACATTGAACATCTTAGGATGATTTGTATGTTATACTGCTTCACTGTATATCAATTCTATGTTGTGAATCTCTTGACTGTGACTTCCAGAGTGAATTCTTTCACAGTGTAAACTGGATTATAGGATAATTACTATCAGTTCCATTAGCCTATAGAGGAATGCAATGTATTTTCACATTTCCGACATCTAGGGTCACTCAATCATAGTGCTGACAACATAGAATTGATATACAATGAAGCAGCACAACATACAAATTATCCTAAGATGTTCAATGTTACTGTAGCATATATAATTGTGTGTTTTGTGATTTGTTTTCCTACTGTGCAGTGCTAAGATCTACCTATTAAAGCACTCAGAAAAGGCAGTTAAAAGGAGGGTTTAGTTCAGAACCCTATCTGCTGATGGAGCAGGCTCTGTAACCCATTGCAGAAATTGAGATGTATGTGAAAGGGGTGGGTCGAGGGATAGCATGCTAGAAATCTGAGTGAGAAACAGTCTAGTATTACATATTGTCATGAACACAAATCAAGGAACAGAGGGTGGAGATTAGGTGGGGAATTTCTGGACAAGGGCAGTCTTTGGGCAAGATGTGACCACCCCTTTTGATACTGGGATGGCTACAGGGTGCTTGAAAAGGAACCCAGCAGCAGTAGCAAGATGGCCAAAATATATGTTCTTCTTACCTCTTGGAATGCAGACTGGAAAGAAGGGTGTTGAAAAGATATGGACATTCATGCTCATGGGGGCCAAGATGCAATTCACCAAGAACTCAGCAGTCAGCACAACCCATGGCAGAGACATGAGAAACAATGGCATGGAGGGCTTGCATTTCTTGCTTTCCTGCCTCATATGCATGATCAATCAGCATGGCATTGCTTTGAACAGAAATAGAGAGGGGGGCAGCTTTGGGTTGAGAAAGCAGCTGCTGGATCAAAGGAAGGTTGAATCGAATAGGCAATGGAATGGAAAGCTGGCTCAACTATAGATAGCTCAGCCTGGAAATGAAAAAGGAATGTGGGTAAAATACCTTGGAAAGGCCCTCATAGAAATCACACAAAAAAATTTTCAAAAGAGGAAGCACATGAATGCATCCCTGAATCAAACTGCTGAAAGGCCAGTCTCTGACAAGAATTTGTCTGGAGAAAGAGAGCCATAGAATATTTTCCACAGTGGTCAGGGTCATCAGCAGGCAGTGGGGGTGGTGCAGTGCTCCATACAGTGATGGACTGAGAGGCAAGGCTGTTATGGCCAAGACATCCAGATTCTTGAAAAAAGAAGAGCATCTTCTTGGGCTTCACAATAATAGCATAGTGAACACTTGGGAAATCAACACCCTTGTCAAAGCATATCATGGCAGTGACCCATGGCGTTTTCCCTGAACACCATGTGAGAAAGCAGCATGACTTTTCCTCCTTGTTCTTTTGTTTGTCGGGCAGTATACAGCTGATATATGCAGGGATGGAAAGCTTCTGGGAAATCTCTTGTGTAAAGGTGATGCTGGTGGTATAAATAATGCCATGTTTGTTGGGCTGAAGGCTTATGGAGTGAAATACCTCAACAGTCTTCTCCACCAGGCACAACTCATTGACATGGATGATGCAGTAGCCAATGTTTGGGTGAGAGACTGGAGCCCTAATGATGCGAAGGAGTAATGGATAAATCATCATCACTTGGCAAAGGGCAGGGATGGAATGAATAGGCATTGTGGCTGTGAGGAACATGATTGGTTTTTTCAAATGAGTGAGCAAATGAAAGAGCTTGAAGCAGGAGCAGTAGAAATCAGACACAAAGACATGGTGCACCTTATCCAAGAATACTCAGCAGATTTGTTCCAAGTTTGTCTGAGCCCATTGAACAAAGTGTGACATGCCTGCTTTATGGGCAGGAATGATGACCAGCTGGGTATCAAATGGGCTTGTGTCACTGGACCATCTCCCACTGGAGATGGGATAAGCAGCAAGTCTTCAACACATGTCTTCTGTCAAGGTGACAAATGGAGTCACAACGATGAACATGCTGGAGGGGCTCAGCAAAGGGGCAGCAAAGAAAGCCAAACTTTTTCCACTTCCAGTGGGCATGACAGCCAAGACATGGTCATTGGTAAGGCAGCTCTGTACAAGCTCAGCTTGTTGATAAAGCTAAATGAAAACTCTCTAGTGCCAGGAAAAAGGGTACAAACATGAGAAGTCAGCTGGGGGTGGACTATCAAGGGAGGTAGCTGTTGGGACACAAGGGAAGATGAGGCTGGGAACATAGAGTTGATATAGGAGATGAGGCTAGAGCCAAAACCCTGTAAGATGCTGGTCCAATGGGAAAGAATGGTATGGTGAAAATGCTGAATGCTTCTTGGGCTACTTCTCAGATGAATGAGGAGAGGGGGGCCTTGAAGGCATCAAGTAGCTTAGAAGCTTGGTCCACATCTACTGACATGCTTGCATCAGAGGAGGGGCTGGAGCCAGGAATGGCTAGACAAGCATGCCATTTGGCAGAAATGTGCTGCATGGACTGAACAGCGGTATATGATACTGAAGAAAGGGCATTTGTACCTTGAATGCCATAGTGAGCATCTGCAACAACTGCTAAGTGACCAAACTTTGCATGAATTGTGGCCAGATCATGGTCATCTTGGTCAGGCATGCCAAAGTCTGCTCAAGCAAGAGAGCAGAGCATGAAGTACATTACTTGGCAGTAATTCCTAAGGTTCAAGAAAAGGCCGAGGGAGAAGGCTCTGCTATTTAGGATGGTGCCATGATGGACAAGGAGATGGCTGAGGTAGCTTTGGGCTTTGAGAGCCCTCATAACAAAGAATGCAAGCTTGACAGCAATGGGATACAGGATGCTGAGGGTAAAGACAACCAGGTGAGAGATGAAGGGTGAAGGGGTGTGAACAATAAGGTGGCCATGGCCTTGAAGGTGTCTTGACATAGGTGGTCACAATGGAAAGCATCCCATTGAGAATAAATACATGATGATCACCCTGGCCATGGATGGTATGTTTAGAGGTGATCACATTCAATGCTGTGAGCACCTCCACCCCACATTAGGGTTATGGCATAGTATATGGCAGACACAAGCTCATCAAGATCAGTGATCCACTTCCAAATTTCAGCTATGCAGTGATCAGAACATGAACAACAGATTGAGAATGACTCACATGTGTGGAATACAAGAGTGCTGTTACTCATCATAAAATAGGGGCCATCCTGTGCCATCCTTTCAAAGAGCTGATGCAAAAAAACAGATGGCCTGCAGGCATCTTGTGAGACAATTGAAGTACCAGGAAGGTCTTCTCTGGGGCAATCAACAAACCACATATCAGGCTTGTCAGGATCCATCCAAGAGTTGATGTACTGAAGGATATCAGAAAAATCAACAGATAGAGTAAGCTTCTTAATGAGACCCTCCATCTTTTCTTTGATATACTCTGTTGATTTCCAAATGTGATCAATGGTCAATGGAAATTCATCAACAGATAGAACAGTCATGCTGCTGTTCCAAATGAAATGCAGTAGGCCAGGCTTAGCATATGCCAAGGTGTTCAGAAAAGCATGCTTCTGTCATATCCCGGAAATCCAGTAAGTCCAACCCCGGTCCTCTGGACCAACTCCGCTTCTTGTACCTATGAACTCTGGTGTGTTCTCATTCAAGACGCAACCTCTGACCCCCGGACCTTGTCCATACTTACGACTCTACTTACATACATCTTCTGTTACCTCCGTTCCTCCACATTAGTATTAGTTCCGCTTCTTAGCATCCTCCGAACCTGTGTTCCGCTTAGGAACACAGCTCTGGTTTTATCTTACCTCTGACTCCTTACTTACAAACCAGCTCCACTCCATTAGTAA
>JBBPQV010000267.1:0-27248 GCA_038092675.1 Boletus rufocinnamomeus
CGGCGGGATCGTGGTGCGGGGGGAAGGGGGTTGGGTGGGGGGGGGGGGGGGGTTTGGAGGAGCGGTCATTATCTGTGGATGGCATGATCACGTGGTTTGTATGTGGGACATAGTGGGGAGAACTGAAGAGAGGGACGCCAAAGTGCGACGAGTTCTAATAGCGAACACACAAATACATTCCCCACTACCACTACCCGGTCACATGACCCACGACAACAAGCATGCTCC
The DNA here is from genome assembly GCA_038092675.1 of Boletus rufocinnamomeus. Lineage (NCBI taxonomy): Eukaryota > Fungi > Basidiomycota > Agaricomycetes > Boletales > Boletaceae > Boletus > Boletus rufocinnamomeus. The sequence continues at coordinate 229 of JBBPQV010000267.1, forward strand.
ACATGTACAGTGGTAATGTCAAATTATCGTTCTGCTCCGACAACGCTTCCAACACCGACGATAATACCGCCACAACCCCGTACCGTGTCATCTAGATCGATCCCGTCAGCATCACAACCGCACCCATACTCCACGAAACGCGTACCGAAAAACGCTCCGTAAGCCCAAGCACACGCAGAACCCATGCGCACCCTACAACGGACACCGCAAATGCAACACTCCCCTCGATCGTCTTGGACGAACTCGTTGACCATCGGTGCTTTCCAATCCGCTTCCCCACGATCGACGCGAGCGCGTCCCCCACGCCCAGCGCGAGAATCCCCGTATACATCAGAATCCGCGACGGCCTAGGTCGGCTCCACTCAGCATCTAGCCCCCAAAGTGACCACCCCACTCACCCTTCAAGCCACAATGAACCCGCGCATCCCGTCAGCAGGTAAAAGTGGCTCAAAATCGCCGTCCCACGGTCCTTTTGGTCCAGGAACTCGTTCATGAACAGATGCACAGCAGCGCCAAACGGATAAATGGCAAAGTATCGCACATACTCCGCAAAGATGAACAACGCAAATGCTGCGCTGAATGACAAGTGCGTAAACGCTGGCTGTTTCGTGCAACTCCACTCGTTAGCAACATGTATGACGCAAGTAGGCACCACTGACGTCAACAGCCACACCGGGCAAAAACATAATCACCGCCAACGCATGGAAGAACTTCCGACGAGCATTTATACTCAGCGTCGGAACGTGCTTGTCAGCAGCGTCCAGTAAGTCTGTCGCCACCTGTGTCCCGTTGGGCAAATTCGGAAGGTTCGGCAAGTTTGCAAACGCAAGCCCTAATCCTGCCGTTGGTGGTGTGGCAGCTGTCACTGGTTCTGCGGATTTCTGGGTTTGGGTCGTTGGCGCTGAAAGCGTCCCATTGTCTCCCATGTTACTCGCACCGTTCCGTGTCTTGTACCTCCGGGACCTCGACAACTGTCGGTTCCACCCTGCAACGCTTATACTACCCAGCAGTGCCCAGTAGCCCAACAGCAGTGGCCGGGTCCACTTTTTTTTCCCCTGGAGAATCCAAAAGATCACCCACAACCACGGGTCCCGTTTGTCGAGGCATAGCCACGTCCATGACCCAATGAGACCCGCTATAATCACAATTGTGCCAACATAGAAACCGGCAGCGAGCGCTCGTCGGTGCCTAGGCTTTTCATGGCGAAATTTGAGCCGACGAACAGGCCGCTGTGCTATATGGCGAGAAAGTGCGAGCAGCGGGGAAAGTAGGACCCCAGTGAGCAACGCCCCGGCTATGAGGGCAACCTGAAAAATAAGAAGCGGGCTCGGGAGGCGGTAAGTCTTGATGAAAAACGTCCTCTTCGGCCATAACTTGGTCGGAAATAGTCAGCATACATTGTTTAAAGCCTACCTGTCCGCTTACCTGTGCCCTCGTGAGATTGAGTAGTTCGGTACCCAAAGACAATCCACCAAAGCAAACAAGTGCAAGCTCGCCAAGAGTGAAACCTCCATGGGCCAATCGTAAAGCCACGTATAGGCAGAACTGAAAGAACACGGAGCCTACGATGATATCAAAGTAGCTGAGGTCTATCCACTTTGGTGAGCCAATTAGATACGCACAATTAGAAGGTACTCACTCTCCCACAGGTTGATATTATTATTCGCAAGCAAATATCGGACAAAGAGCGCAACCAGGGTGAGAACATATGAATATATCCAATAGGTCCACGTTCGTCGTGCTTCACTGCGTGGTACAGAGCCACGCTCACCCTCAGGCACATTCCGTCCCATGCGGCACCTTGCTTCGTACCACGATGAAGAAAAGATCTGGACCAGGAGAATGAATGAACAAAGGGTTGCATAATTGACCAGGCTACGCCTAGACAATATTAAAGCGTTTAGAATGGACATTGGTGCACGCGCATTTTCAAGAACACGAGGAGCTTCTATCAGCCAGTCAGGAGGTAGCAAAACAGGGTTGGGTGATGCAGCTTGGCGGAGCGAGGAGATCAGTAAGGCAATTGAGATGAGGGGTGCAAATGACAGCCCTGTCAGTGCACCATCATCCGAACAGTCCCTGAATCATATGAGCGATATGCAGATTCCTGGAGCATAGACTCACCTGTAATTCTTTGGTACACTCATCCACACAAACCCAAAGTGTGCTCTATTTGGGGACGAGCGCAAACCACCGCCACGCCTGCTTTCCCGAGACTCGATGCGAGGAGACGGAGCGTGAACATCGTCAACATCGGAAGGAGGCGGAGTAGGTGCCTTTTTGACGAAAGAAGAGTGACTCCAAACGATATAAATAATGCAGGTGGCTACGAGTATGTCTATTTCTGCAAAGGAGGTGTGCATATAGGTTGCTTATCATTGGGGAAGTCTTACCTGAGGATACCGATGGGGCAGGTGTGTGCAACGGCCCGAAAGCCAAAGCCAGTTTCCGATTTGCATGATACAAAGACCCGAGAAGTAAAAGAGATTCCGCTAAACCTCTGGCGTCGGCGGAGAATGTCCAGAATATGCCACTAAACGGTATTGGCACGTGAAGGGATATTTCCCCAGGAAGGAGAGCATACGACGTCGCAAGGGTACGATGACGAACATGGGGTATAGGGGTACTGGTCGTTTGATGAGGACTCTGAGTCTGACCTGAACTGTTCGCTTTGCGAATGTGCGGAGACCGCGACCGCGTGAACGACTGCCTACGCCCCGATGTGCCATTGGTCCTCTGTTTCGAGACGTGGCCGGCGACTATAGGACTCAAAGTGCGTCGCGAGGGCGACATTTGCTGCTTCTTCTTCCTCAACGTATCTCGCACGTCTTGCCGTAGACTCTTCAAGGATGTGCGACGTCCACGGGCGAGATTCTGTTCGTCATCCGTGTCCTGGCCGGCTGTGTCCGAATCGTCACTATTTTGTCGCGTGAGTTTGACAAACTGTCCAGAACGTGGTCATACCTCGAAGACCCGGCATGGTACGTAGAACTCAGGTCCATATTGCTGCCATCCGGCGGTGCTACGTCTGCGCCGAAAGAGCCCAGACGCCGTCTGGACGAGCGGACATTAAGGAAGGGCCTTTTAGCTGAATCTGCGCGCCCAGAAGCATTCTTGGCGGATGGCGGTGACGGAGAGGAGGCTGAGCGAGGCAGTTTGGCGGATTTTGGCGAAATGTAGCCTGGCTCAGTTTTGCTGGTCGGGGCCAGGTCTCAAAAGCAGTGCAGCCCTCTAACAAGTCTCTCCGGCACGCGCCCCGGTGGCGGATCCATAATAGGCAAAGCCAGCCCGGGCGCAGAAACGCGTTAATAAAAACGCGTAAAACGTTTTCGCGTCTTATCCTCGTTCTTCGACCAGATGGCGGACGAAACGCGTGTAGTTTACCTCGCAGATGTAGAAACCGTCGCGTCATCAACACGCGATGCGTCCACGACGCCGAGCGCTTCACAGGACAATTCCAACGCGTCCGCGTCGGCTTCGAACCCCTTGAAGCGACAGCGTACACTTATGGACATGTTTGCCGCTCCAAAGAACGCCCAGTCGGAAAAGACTGGGCAGCCGGAAGCAAAGAAAGCAAAGTTGGAAACCAACTTGTCCTCGGCAGGTGCTGCCAAGTTAAAAATAGCAGGCTCCTCTGGCCTCCAGCGCCTGAACTTCATCCCATTCTCCCTGAGTCAATTCATAGAGTCAATTCCAGAAGACCAGAGGCATTTGCTCAAGCTTGAATGCGAATGCATGGGCAAAAGCTGGTGAGTACAATGGCGTCTCTCCAGCTTGGCCGTCCTCAAGTATCCAAAACTCACACGACCACTCTAGGCTTAAGGTCCTCAAGGATGAAATTAAGAAACCATACTTTATATCTCTGAAGAAGTTCCTCTGGGAAGAAGGCGCTCGAGGTCCGGATGACAACGTAAAGGGCCTCAAGGTATATCCAACCGGTAAGCTCGTCGCCCCGATCTCCTGTAACTTCGGATCATAGATGTTCATTGCGGCGGTAAAGCTCGGAATATCTACTCCTGGTCAAATACGCCGTTGGGCAAGGTCAAAGTCGTTATCGTGGGTCAAGATCCCTATCACGGTCCCAAACAGGCACATGGTGAGCCGCTAATTCCGAGTTGTTCGGTCGAAGTCGAGACTCATTTAAGACGGCTTCATAGGACTTTGTTTCTCAGTCCCCAAGGGCGTTGCCGTGCCGCCGTCTCTACGAAACGTGAGCCAAGTTAGCACACGAATTACAGCGCAACTCATGGATAATCCTAGATATATGCAGAGATCAAGGCAGAATACCCCGAATTCAACCCTCCTCAGCATGGGTAAGCTGTTTGATAAGGTTGTGCCGCATCTGCATTGCTCACAACGGCACGGCACTTCCAGAAACCTGACTGCCTGGGCTGAGAATGGTGTCCTCATGCTAAACACGTGTTTGACCGTGAAGGCAGCCCAAGCTGGGTCACATGCCGGAAGGGGTTGGGAGGAGTTTACGGATAAGGTCGTCGACGTGGTTGACAAGTACGGCGGCGCAAACCTAGGTGGTCGTAGCGATCCCGATGCTCACGGAATCGGACGTGGTGTTGTGTTCCTGGCTTGGGGGGCATGGGCGGGAAAAAGGGTTGCCAAATTGAACAAGGTCAGCGTATTTTCTCCTGCTCTCGGCGAATCTGGACCTGACAACGATCAGACTAAGCACCTGATCTTGACCAGCGCGGTATGTACTTGGCGTTGGGTTGCGTCTCCATTCCCCACTTACTCGATTCGGACTAGCATCCCTCCCCGTTTAGCGCCAACAAAGGATTCTTGGGCAACGGGCATTTTAAGGCTGCCAACGATTGGCTAGAGAAGAAATATGGCGCAGACGGCAAAGTGAACTGGTGCCAACTGGACACTGCGGCGTAACTGCTGCCTATAATACCCCCATTTGCTGTTGATAGCAATGCAGTCATACGTGTACAGCTATCCATGTGACAGTCCATGCGCCCACTGCTCGTTGGGCTGCGGGTTCGTCATAGCGTCGTTGGACAGCGGATCGGCGATCTCACCGTGGATAAGTTATTAAAAACCGTGAATGAACGTTATTGAAATGCGCAGACCGATGGGCAGATAAATTTAAAATATACAAGAGGCGTCCATGCTGTCTGGGGGAGACAGTGACAGGTGACTCGGAGCCTTCGGAGCAAATATTAGACAGGGATTGCCACCGACTCACGTGCGGACGAAGCACTCACAGTGGCTGTGCTAGCCACTCCACGTTAAATACTTTGTCATTTTCAACTGGAAATTACCGACGGTAGCGTAAACCTGCCGTCGCGAACACAATGAAAAGTGACGTCGAACAAGCCGATTAATAGAAGTCGTATGAGTAAGTAGTGTTGAGTACATACTATTAGGCGGAACCATACAGCCGTGGAGACGCATTCACAAACAATAGTGATACAAAAAGTCTTAATCACTCTGTCGACGTGATTTGAAAATACGGGAATGTCCGGCCAAGGAAAGACTCGGATGAGGATCAATCATAGCGAGGAAAAAGGAAACACGGGATAGGGACAGAGCCGACGATCAAGGTAATGGATTGACGTGCTTCTCGTGTGGGGTATAGTGCGATCGCACATCATGGATCGCTGGAGGGGGAGAGGACGCCAAGCGCGAGACATGGTGTGGCGGAGGACTAGGGAGATGAAGATCGCTGCCGAGAGAACGGAACGCCTGGGGTTCCGTATGCGACCGACGCTGTTGGAACGGCATCGTCTGCTGCATAGTGGGGCGTTGGGCGCTGGGCGGCGGTTGTGAATGGACGGAAAGCTGAGGCGAATGAGAGGACATGGGACTCTCCCCTGAAAAGGGAGGTTGATAATGATACGAATAATGAGTAGTCTCCCGCACGTCGCAAAGCAGGTAGTTCATGTCGTTGTAACCACTCGTTATAGGCCTGTCCGCGGTATGTGCGTAGCTCGACTGTAGTGGATGGCTGGGGACGTTGTTCGAGACGAGCGCACGCGGGGGCATAGGGGTGGAGAAGGTGAACTGCTGAGGACTCTTTTGAGGGACAGTCGAAGGCGCAACCGCGCGCATATTATATGCGACAGAAGGGTTGGAAGGGATATGGGAGCTGGCCGACTGCTGGTCATTCATCATGAACCCCTCGTTCCAGTTGCTTCCATCGATGATAGGAGGAGTGCGCATGTTCGTCCCACCGATGACCGACGGTGATGTTGACTCCGATCTCCTTGGAGACGGTGACTCGCCTATCGGCGAAGAATCACGGCTTTTGGATGTGGATTGCGATACCGGAGCGTTATCGAGGCTTTTTGGTTTATCCTTTCCTGTCGGACCTTTGCCGAGTGCTGGGCGGTTAGCTGGAGGCAAGTTCAGCGCTGCGCGCAAACAATTATTCTCCTCCTCCAGTTCGCATACACGCATCTCCAGAGCCTGAAATTGGCGGACGAAAGGTCGCATAATTGCAAATAGAAAAGATAAAAACCCCGCACCTGCAGATGTGCGGCTCTCCGTGCACGAAATGCTCGTTGTACATCTCTGGCTCTGTTAGGAGGAAGATTGTCGTTTCGTTTGCGTCCACGCTTGGAAGACATTTTTCAGTTATAAAGAGTGCAAAGTTGCAGGGAAATCCGTATGAGGTGACCGCGAGGAGGAAGGAGGTCGAGGAAAGGGAATTCAAGAGAACATATAAAAGGGACCTTCCGAAGTGAACATCGGGCATGAATCTTTGTTTGTCAAGGGATCACACATCCGCATAAATGCGGGTTCGATCGGGTTCGGCTGCGGCCCAGACCGTTTTTAGATCTCCGCATAAAGTCGCCATGCCCGCCGTTTCCCAGCCAGTACTCCTGTCAACCTCGATCCGAAAAAAAAAAAGGGAAAGAAAAAAAAAAGACTGGGTGGAGGTAGAAAGGAGCACTTGCGCAATTTGCGCCGTCGCTGATTCAGGATCTAACTCGTCATCACACTTGCTGCGGAGGCCATCGCCACCAGATGGATAGATATCGTCTCGACTCTCCTCTTCTTGGAAAGAGCTCCCAGATCTCCGCAATTTCGGCAGACCAGACCCGTTTGCTGCAACGACGTGTTAGAACCCCCCTCGTGGTTCATAGCACCCCTTTGATTTCGGGGGATTGATTGGTTTTCACGTGCCTTGCACACTGCTTGCACCTGGACCCAGTGCAAGGCACACATGCATTGCGCCCGGGCGCGCAAGACAACACGACCATACTTCTCTATCAGAGATCTATGGATGTAGTACCTATCACGATGACAGTACCATCGATGCCACTTTCTATGCCCGACCCGACGCCCGAGCTTCCTTCTTCGCCGTTGCCTTATCCCTATCCCGCTTAGAAAATAGCTTGTGTCGTGGCGCCGTGTCTCGCGCGAGTTTCTTGTTGGCCGATTTGTTCTGCTCTACATACGACATGTGCTGGGCACCACTCAGTGCAGTAAGCGAGCCTGTTGTCCGCTGAGCGCTTGGGAATTTTGCAATGCCAAAATCCTTGGAGGTGATCGTCCCAGCAAGGTCACCTTCCGAGGCATGTATGTCTGTTCCAAGCTCTGCCTCGCTCTCGTTGGCCAAAAGTACTGAGGAGATAAGCTCGATCTGCTCGTCCTTGGTCCTGTAAACCAAATCCTCCAAGTCCTCGAGTCCATCAAGATGGGTGATAACTTTGAACGCGTAGCCCTGATCGATCAGGAATTGCTGTCGTTTGGTGCTGTAAAACATCTCCTGCGTATCCTTGGACACGAGGGAGTAGAAAAAGGCATTGAATCCCTCATCGTTACGGCGTTTCGCCCGTAGAATGCGGCCTGTGCCAAGTTTAGTCTGGTGACAGCTGTCACAATTGAAATACAGACCTAATCTTTGTGCCTCCTGTCGTCGTGATCCAAAGTGAGAGCTGATTTGGATGAGACAAGTGGCTTCTGGCAGATCAATTGACGTATCGCCAACCTGTTGGAACCGACACAAATGGAAGGTGCTCGGCATGCCATAAAAATAAGATCCTACCTTGGAAAGGAAAATTGTGTTTACGTTCGAGTCGTGTTGGAACCATTGTAAAACTCGCATCCGTTCCACTTGGCCAGTGCCGCCGTGGATATAAGGCTTTCCCAGCTTTTTTGCGTACGCCTTGAGTTAGACAATGCGCAACGTAAGAGCCCCGAGGTGCTTCACACACAGATCGCATCTCACCTCCAATGCATACACATTGTCGGAGAACACGATAATCTTGTCCCCCCGTGCCTCATGGAACTTAATCAAAAATTGACAGGCTTGGAATTTTTTAGGGTTCATGCAGTATAAGAGCATCCGTTTGCGTGATTGCTCTCGAAGATACTCCCTGTAGAACTCTGGAGTCATGGGGCACCAAACCTCGGCACACTGAATCTGTTGAACAATCAAGTATACCCACGTTCTCAAATCACGAACCTGAACATTGGCTATGTGACCCTTGGCAGCAAGATCCATCCAATTGGCTTCGTAAAGTTTCGGTCCAATCATATAGTTGAGGTCCGCAATCTTATCGTCTTCTCTGACAAGTGTCGCTGCAAGACAAGTACTCAGTTGACATGCAAAGTCGATCGGGAAAAAAATGTTTCACCTGTAAGACCAAGCTTTGAATGTGCCTTAATGGTGGTCACAACACGTCGGAACATAGCCGCAGGAACGACATGGACCTCATCCAACAGGATAAATCCCCATTCCCTCGAGGTTAGAAATTCCATCATTTTCTTGGACTCGTGTGACCGATTGTGAGTGTTCGCGACCATTGAATAAGTCGAGACGACGATACCACTGTCGCCGGCAAACTAGACCACGATGTCAGCAGGCGTACAAAAGCGATTGGGGAAGAGTATCATACCCGTTCCTTCTGATCCGCGGTAAAGATGGCGATTTGCCGATCCGTGACATTTGACCACTGCATGAACTGCTGCTTCCATTGCATGACAGAAACACTGTAAGAAATATGAACTACCACTGGGGTCACACACCGTCATGACACACGTACGAAGATGTGCACAACACGAGACAAGACTTCTTAATGGTGCATGCCGCGGTTATACCGACAAGGGTCTTTCCTGCTCCACAAGGGAGCACAATGATTCCAGACCTGGCTCGGCTGTTTTCAAGTTATGTGATGTTCCTGGTCTCGTTTGAGATCAAGCTTACCCATTTCCAAACATTTTACTCAGGCTGGTCTCTTGATAAGGTCGAATCACCGTGGCGGGTTTGAGATCGATGTCCAGATTGGCATTAATGGTGTCATTTCGAAAATCGTATTCTTCAAGCATGGGGTACTCCAGTTCGTTGCAACGCTTCTTCACATCCTGTGGAAGTGTCAAATCATGACGGGAATTATAGAGTAAGGGAATTAACATCGATTTTCCCATCGTCTATTTCAAAAGCGTGCACGTTGTCGTCATCCTCCTCGATGTCATCTGCGATGAGCTGTGTTCAGTGCACTGATGATGTTGGTGTTTCGGGCAGCATACCACTATCGACCCCAACTATCGACGTGAACAAATCGGTGTCTGATGAAGCTGCCCCAGGGATTCCAGGTGGTCGGCTTGCAACACCCTCGTCCTTCTTTTTCTCCGCATCTTTGGTTCCCGGAATGACAAGATTGCCCTTTGCCGGAGCTTTCGAGGTGGTGAAGGTAGCAGCCCGAATACTATTGTCGGTTTGTTGAGATACTACTCGCGCTTCGCGAATAACCTTGTCTTTGAGCAGGAGCTGGAGAGTATCTGGGTGACTACTTTCCACGAAATACTTGTTATGCTTGAGAACTAGCTTTACTTTGCCATACGACAAAGTGCGTTCGCGGATAAAATTGATGATACTCTCCGGTACTGGTACCTTGTGCAATTGTCAAACCTAGTGATCATCCATCTTCGGGACAACATACCTTCGACAGGCGGTTGAGAACCTAACGCTCGAGTGAATAATCAAGTCGGGGAAATGTATCAACTAACATGCACTCACTTCTATTATATCCTCAGTCTGCAATCCCACTGACACCGCCGCATACAGAGAATACGATGTGAGTTTATATTCATGAATGAATGCCGGTCTAGCAACTTTAATGTGAACGCGTAATGTACAAGTCGAGTAACAATACCTGCGTACCTGCTGACAGGTTCACTAATGGCTACGAGGAAATCCTGGGCTTGCTCTGCAATAGGGGAGAAAGCTTCAAGGATGATATGTCCGTCCTCTGGGCTGATCCAGAGAGGGCGGGAGGCGTGATCGGGTTTTAAGTGTAACCACGAGAAGTCTTGGGCCATGAATATATGCGACACTAGGGAGTCTTGCTGACGACGGTGGGCATCCAAGGAACTCTCTTCGCCATCAAAGGTTGCCGCACGTCGTGATTCTGCAAGCTTGCGTGTGAGGGCGCTGAAGTTGATGGTCGCGCTGCGAGGCACAACGGCGGAATCGGTAGTTGGTTCACTCATAAAGTCTTCTTCCACATCGATATAATCACCGTCGTCTCCACTGCGCCTGGGCCGCTTCGATGTCGACGCGGAGGCGACAGGATCTAACAAGTGTTTTCACAAGACGAGACAGAACAGTAAAAATGTATTCACCTTCTGCAGCTCGCTTGGTAGCCATCTTCTCAACGCGACAGGGTATGCCACCTTCAGGACGCTGTCCAAGAAGTGTTAGTCATTGCGGAGCCAGCACACTGAGCAAGTCATGAGGATTTGTCAGCATGTGTCCATTTTGAGCGGAGTCTGTACTTAATCAGGGAAGACGGCCTTCGGAGATTCATTTCCATCTTTCTTTCTGTCTCTCTCATCACCAGTCCTTTTCTTTCAGTCGCAATGTGGAGACCTGCAACTCGCGAAGTCTCTGGAACTAACGACGGTGAGTCCGATTTTCAGTCGTTCTCTAGACCTATTTCTGACATGCCTCTCAGTTCCGCTTGGAACTCGCCGCCGTTTTGGACCAGCTCCGGTTGAGGAAACCAATCCCCCGCAGCTCGCCCAGCCATCACCTTCCGCCTACCCTCGCCAACCTCTTCAAGAACCAGAAATGAGAAAGGGGAGAGAGGAGACTCCGAATGGATCTGCAGGTAAGTCCGGAAACATTCAATAGCGGCGCTTACAATGTCGTGTCTTCTTGCCTTGCTGTCCGGTGGGATTTTCTTCCATTCCCTACTTGATCAGCAAGGTCCACTTGGTCACTTGCCACTTAGCTACTAACTGATACTAACCTTGACACACCGCGATCTCTTACTCTCTCACAGCTGATGCGAATGGTTCCCGCAAGCGGCGCAGCCGCTGGGGCGAAGTCAAGACTGAAATTCCTGGTCTGCCGACAGCGATTTCTGCAGCTGGCGTCTCGCAGGCTCAACTTGACAATTATGCCATTCATCTACGCCTCGAGGAAATTAACCGAAAACTTAGGTTAAATGATTTTATCCCTCCTGAACGAGAACGGTAAATGATTTTTCATCCTTGTTATGGCACCTACCTACCCCAAAATCACCAGGTCCCCTTCCCCTCCTCCTACTTACGACGGCCATGGACGTCGCACGAACACTCGTGAAGTCCGTTATCGCAAGAAACTTGAAGATGAGCGGATTCGTCTCGTGGATCGTGCCATGAAAAACGATCCCAATTTTCGCCCACCTGTCGAGTATCATCAGCAGAAGCGTTCTCAACGTCCTTCGGACAAGGTGTATATTCCCGTCAAAGAGTTCCCAGAGATCAATTTCTTTGGACTTTTGGTAGGACCTCGTGGTAACTCGCTGAAGAAGATGGAACGGGAGAGCGGAGCCAAGATTAGCATCCGCGGCAAAGGCAGTGTGAAGGAGGGTAAAGCGCGACCAGATCAGTACGCCGATGATGCTGAAGAAGACTTGCATTGTCTCGTCATCGCTGATTCTGAGGATAAGGTAGCAGCTTGTGTCAAGATGATTAACAGAGTCATCGAGACGGTGAGTGTTTTTATCGGTCCTCGATGAAGCTCCCATGACCGATGAGCGATCCAGGCGGCCTCCACCCCAGAAGGACAAAATGATCATAAGCGCAACCAGCTCCGCGAGCTCGCCGCTTTAAATGGTACTCTTCGTGATGACGAAAATCAAATCTGTCAAAATTGCGGTGGCCTTGGTCACCGTAAATATGATTGCCCAGAACAGCGCAACTTCACTGCTAATATCATCTGTCGTGTGTGTGGTAGCGCCGGCCACATGGCGCGTGACTGTCAAGTTAACAGGGATCCGAATGCACCTCCTCCCCCTCCTGGCCCTCCGGGTGCCCTTTCCAAAGGAGGCTTCGACTCCGAGTACGCTAGTCTGATGGCTGAACTCGGGGAGGGAGGAAAGGGACCTGGTGGAGATGGTGGAAGGGGTCCGTGGGGTAGCACTGGAGCAGGTCACGACATCACAGCGGGCGGTTCTAACATTCCTCCGTGGCGCCGGCCAGAGATGTGGCAGTCAAATCAGCATCAAAACCCAGGGTATCGTCCACCTCAGGCTTTCAGTAGCGGCTATGGAGCGCAGTATGCTTCTGGGCAATGGCCTGCGGGTGGCTACCCTTCAGGCACCTATGGTGGCCAAGGTGGCCAACAATCCGACTATGCCGCTAGTTATGCCCAATACTATCAACAACAGTACGCTCAACAGCAAATCAGTACTCCGACACACTAGTTTCCCCCACCTTTCTCGTGGTAATCCTTATATGACTCTTCCACCGTCTTTCCGACTCTTCATCCTGATGGCCCCGGACGTTCCTCACCGAGCTCCTTCTAGCACCCCAAGAGCGTAGGGTCTGTACTCACTGCAGCTGACCACAGAAGTTCTTTAGGGATCACACAGAAAAATGTGATTATTGATTCATTGACCGTAGCCCTGTTTTACCTAGCTTCTATCCCAGCAATTCATGTCCGTTGTTGCCAGTGTCAGCGATGAACGATCATAAGTCAGCCAGTAACTCTTAGTCTAGCTTTTTGCTTTTCCCCGGAACTCTCTTCGTTTCTTTTTCGTTTCTTCGTCTTGAAATTGCCGTCGGGATATGTACTTTGAGCTCCGTCAGCGCTGACAAAACACGAAACGAAGAAGCCATTTGTTGCATCTTCACTAGATGAACAGCGGACGAGTGATGAAGCACACTCTGTGGACACAAGTGTTAGATGATGGGGGAAGCCGGTTTGTCGTTCTCACCTGGCGTCTCCAATTCGTCTGGAAGTCCTCGCCGATGCCAGCTTGGGAGTACCTCCCCAGGAGGAGCAAGCCCGAAGTTGCGTCTGCCGGCCTCCTCTGATCTCAATGCTTCGCATACAACGTGCTCGTTCTCGATGGCATGTATGCTACATGTAGAATAGACGATTCTCCGAACGCGTGGGACTGCAATGGGAATCAGTCTATCGAACCTTTTTGAGTGTAACGATCGACTTCACCGACATTTCATGGCGTGTTTTATTACCTTGAGCTGGAAGGTTGCGAGTTTGTTTAACCGCTCTTCCCGCTCTTCGTTCTCTTTATGCTCTACAGAAAACTTAGAATTGCACGTACGAGGGACGTTACCAAATGGCCCACCGCTTTCAAGAAGATAGTCTAGTCTGTTGACGATGCCAGAACCGCTGCAGGATGGATCGAGCAGACTGCAACAAAGTAAGCGAACAGGTCCATCGAGCACAGCAGTAACTGACATGTGTGTAGTGTTGGCATACTTTGGATCCGAGGGATCGACGTTGAGAAAGTCAACGTTGATGGCCTCTGCATTCTTGCATGAAGCTTTGGCGAGCATGGTCTTGAGTGTAGAGAAGCGCCTCTTGTCTCTTTCAAAGGCATAGAGCTAAGTCCAGAGGCAACGTGAGCGACTGGCTAAAGAGATGACCAAGCGGTATTACTTTTCCCTTGCCGCACATCAAAGCACTCAGATGTGATGTCTTGTTGCCCGGAGCAGCCGTTGCATCAATGACTACAGTATGTTCGTTGCTCGGAGGTGCGAGCACGATCGCCGGGAAGCAGGAGGCCTTGTCTTGTAAGATAATCTTCCCCGTCTTGTACTGGACATCGTTATGGAATTGCACGTGAGGATTGAAAAGCAAGAGGTCAGGGACGTGTTGGTCTCGAGAAAAGGAGTTCCTGCAAGTCGGTGAGCAAAAAGGCGATGGAGGTAAAATGGTAAACGGTAAACTAACTCTGAAGAAAACGGGTCCGACATTTGGAAACCTTCCTTTTGGTAGTGGCGAATAGCTTCGTCGGTCGTCCAAAGGAGAGTATTCACTCGGACATAACGTGGGATGCGGGCTAGTCCGAGTTTATCGATCTTCCGATGGTTGACACATATACAAGGTACCTACTTGCTCGTTCGTCACCAGGGTGCGCCAATTCTTGATCAGATTTTACGCCACGCTTGACCTTGATGCGCTGTAACTCGCTCCGGAGTCGCGTCTTGTGTCGCAGGACTGCCTGCTTTACGGGGCCGTCACCAGCTTGTATGCCGCCAGACAATAGAACATCATGAACGAGGACGAGTGCCAAGTTCAACGATGTGATTTTCTTTTCTTCGGTGAGAAGTTTGGAAGCCGTAATCACGTCCGAAAGGACTGCCTTGTCTGTTGCAAACGCATTTTTCAACGTCCTAGCACATACACGTATGACCGGACACCTGGGCTTACATTTCAGCGTCTCAATGACGAGGGCAGCAGTCCTTGTTCTATTTTTCGCCGGGAGGGTGGACAGTAAGCTCTTGATGGACCCTTGTTTCGCATCAAGACGGTCGAGGACTTTGGAAGCTTCAAAGTAAAAGTTCATTGCAAAAGGGTATTCTACCGGATACAATGGGCATTAGCCTCTGGAAAAAGTACAATGTACAGCGAGAAAAGGAGGAGCTGTCGAGACAAGACATTAGTGTCGGCGTTGTGCAGTGTAAAGAATTCAGAATGATCTTTCGTCAAGTCCAGCACAAGGCTGGTCGGACAATGTAGATAGTATGGACATCATGGTCTCGCAATCGAAACGTCGACTCACCAGAATGACGAGGCCAACTTGGCCCGGGGGAAGGAGTTGCGATAGGAACCAAGGCGAGGATGGTAGTACGTATGTCGAGCTTTTACACGAGTTGCTTCAAACTCCGTCGTCTTGCCGAGAGTCGCGTCTTGCTAAAAACGCGTACGAGCCGAGACGGGCCATCCTCTCTCCTCCCCGTTGACGAAAGTAAGTGTCCACCTTCCGTCCTCCTCGTCTTTATCCCAAAATTGACGCTAGTGCCCGTTGAAACCGAGCTTTACGACTTGCTAGGTGTTCCTCCGAGCGCCTCCGACAGTGAGTGTCACATCCGGCTTGACAAAGTGCCATCCTCATCGTTTTTCTGCTAGATGACATCAAAAAAGCCTATCGGAAAAAAGTGCGTGGTCCCATGAATATTGGAGCGATATGTGATCTGACAGCACCGTAGGCGAAGGAGCATCATCCTGTAAGTGCTGTGAACTCTTTGCGACTAATACTGAGTTCGGCTATTCAAAGGACAAGGTTGGTATTGGCACTGCTTCGGAAATAGACATGGTTTTATCCATTCGCATAGAACCCCAATGACCCAGGAGCGGCACAAAAATTCCAAGAGATGGCTGCAGCGTTCGTATATCTCTGTTCTTCTTACGCTTCCGTCTTTTTAATCGGCGGCGCGAACTAGCTATGAAATACTAAGCGATCCGAATTCAAGAGAGGTTTACGATAAAGAGGGTATGGATGGGTTTGCCGGCCCAGGCGGCCGTAACGGTGGTATGCCACCGGATGCCGCCGACATGTTCGCTCAGTTCTTTGGTGGAGGCGCGACATTCTTCGACTTTGGTGGAGGTCCAGGCCCACGTAGACGCAAAGGCGAGGATACCGAAATTCCTTATCAGGTTACGCTTGAAGATCTCTATAATGGCAAGTCGGTCAAGATTAACATGGAAAAGGAAGTCATTTGTGGAACGTGTAATGGGTTAGTATATCCAGCATGTACAGGATCGCTCTTGTTCATGCCAAGTTTCCAGATCGGGAGCCAGAGGAAATGCAAAACCCAAAGAGTGTAAACCATGTGAAGGCAAAGGATGGACTTTCACGCAGACCCAGATTGCTCCGTCCAGGTTCGGGACGATGCGCGTCAAATGTTCCGAATGCAACGGCGAAGGGAGCAAGATTCGAGAGAAGGATCGGTAGGCATCGTGCTCGTTATTGCGACAGGAACTTACGGAAGCACAGGTGTAAAAAGTGCAAAGGTGAAAAAACCGTCAAGGAGAAGACGCGACAAGAGATTTTTATCGAGAAGGGGATGCCAGATGGTTATCGCATTGTTCTAGCAGGTGCTGGTGACCAGGAAGTAAGCCATCTCAAATCCCGCATGGGCGATGACTGACAATCAGGTAAAGCCCGATATTCCTCCTGGAGATGTGATCTTCCGCTTGAAGACGTCGCAACACGATTCCTTTGAACGCTCCGGAAGTGATTTGCTTGCAAATGTCAAGATTACACTAACTGAGGCACTTCTTGGCTTCTCTCGTATCTTAATTACTCACCTGGATGGTCGGGGTGTCAGTGTCTCGAGTCCACCTGGCAAGATAATTACACCTGGTCAAACCATCAAGCTGCGTGGTGAGGGCATGCCCACGTTCAAGAATCCTGATCAAAAGGGTGATCTGTACATCGTCCTTGAGATTGAGATGCCAGGCATAGAATGGCTGAGAAGCGTTGACCAAGCAGTAAGTTTATGAACACTCCTCGAAAACAAAATGATTGAGATTTTACTCGTAGGCACTTGCAAAACTCCTTCCTCCAAAGAAGGCGAACATTGAGCCTGCACCGGAAATTATCGATGAAGCTCCTTTCGAGGAAGCTGGGCTTGAGGACGTGCGTGCACGGTATTTTCCGGCTAGTTCGGACTTCTTTGATGAAGGCTTTGCCTCGCAGTTCGGAGAAGGGGACGAGGGGGATTGGGAGGATGAAGATGACGACGATTACGACGATCACGGGATGGGTGGAGAACCCGAGTGTAGACCGCAATGACCTAGCGGGCATTTTGATCACGGTATCTCACTTGAATGCCCACTCATTTCTTGCTATCATTACCCATACCTTATCAACTTTCATCATCTTTTTGTCGCTATTTACACGTTGCATTGTATACAGACCTATACGTTGTTAATACATCACCCACTCATCCACACACTCATTCAAGGTGCATTTCCGACTTTCGCATTACTATCAAAAGCTCGCGTGGTTTTTGACTCGAGTGTCCAAGTTATCCCGCCCAAAACGTGTCCTAAGAAGAGTTCGTCCTAATGAGGGTGAGCCTGGAGAATTGCAGGGTAACAACAACCTGACTGACACTCCAAATTTCAATGCAATGTCCGAGGCTGGTATACCAGCTGCGACCAGCGACGCCACCTGGTTCAACTCCAGCACCGCGTTCTTGATACCAGGCTGCGATCATCGTGAGAATTGGACGACGATGAGTCCAGAACATACTTGCCTACGGGATGAGGTGTCCCATGATCAAAATTTCTTTCTCCGGGGTCTGAAATTCTCTGGTTAATAAATCGAAACTGATAGACCCCTGAGCGATAGCTCACCTGAATAGCTGGACTCGTCTGCTGTAAGTAGGACCTTTGCGCCCACTGCTCGAGGATCCGATTGGAAGTTATACCTGTACTTTTGTCAAGGGAGGTTACACACAACGTTCAATTCGTCTCTTACATTTCATCGACCAGTTTCCAGTGTGCGGGAAGCATCTTCGTACTTGGGTGAGTATTGTCGAGGACGTCGACCACCTATTGGAATGATCAGGATAGGATTTCGCCCGAACATGGCGTCAACACCTTACCGACTCTTGGATATCCGGATGATAGTCAAAATACGCCCCTACGAGAGACTCCCAGTGAAGGATGCAATACTGACAGAGATGCATAATAATCATACCGATCTGCCTCTTGAAGAATGGAGTGTCACGCAGTGCATCGGATGCACAGTGAACGCCAATAAAGTTCCCTCCCAAATTGAGATACTTTTGCAAAGCAGCCTTTCCCGTGTCATCGAGGACTGATGCCAATGCATGTCGTTGGTACGTGTAACGTCAATAAGCACCCGCCGGTGTCGACTCCCGAGCGTGCTACGTACTTATTCCCGAGTTATTCAAGAACAGGATAGCATCGTACTTTGCCAGATTCTCGTCTGCGAATTGGGCCTTGTCCTCTGTGAAATCAAACTTGACGTTGATCGAGGAAGCCCTGGCCTTTAAAGCTTCGATGGACGGCTCTATACTGTCATGCCTGTAGCCAGCAGTCGCAGAGTAGGCAAGTATGCGGGCGGGCATCGTTACGAGCGGAGGGAGGGATGTCCGCGGGAGAGTCAGTGTGTGCCTTTAACCATGTCTGTGGAAACAAAATACGTCGGCCCGATAGTGCACGACCGTGACGATACCCGTGATGACATCTTGGAATTCAGTGGGAATACGAACTTGAACGGTTTTCCCCCCTTTCGATGCACGTCCAGCGTTCAGCATGAAGTTCGTCCGTCCAGTGCTCTTCCTTCTTGTTGTAGCGTGTCGTGTTCTTGCTTTTCCTCTTTCGTACCATACGTCGACGGTCACGTACATTCCGCTGATCGTCATTTCCATTTCTCTGTTCTTCCTCCTCCTCGTCTTCCTCGCCGTCAAACTCGTGTACATGAAGCATCGTCGTATAGGGACAATTCACGCCCCACCTGGTCCGGTCCGGTCTGTACCCACCGACAGCAACCTTTCTTCCAGCATCTCAAGTTTCGGGTTTCGAGACAAGCAAGGAAATCGGCACCGTGGGCTCTGGGTTGGGTGCTTTGGGTCTCCCAGTTGGGAGGCAAGCCTAATGTCGAAGCTGGACGAAGCAGCCTGGCGACGCGAACGAAGGCGGAGGTCTTCGTTCGGGTATCGGCTACATGTTGGCTCGACGATACGCTCAGCACACTCTGCTTCTACGCGCTCAAAGTTGAAGAACTATAGTTCGAGTTCGCGCCTCACGAAATCTACAGTTTTGACTAGCAGCTGGTCTAGAGATGCGGATCAGCGTGTCCTGCCCTCGTCGTCTGGTCCCCGATCGTGTATCCCCCTCCCTCACGGTGGCAGTTCCTCGAAGACGCTTTGCTCGGTGCAGCGAAATTCCTCGATCGGCTACCGCTATGGCGATTTCGGCGAGTCCCACGGCGCGAGACCGCTTGGAGGTGGTGTCAATACCGCAAGACGTGCAAGCCCTTCCTCGATCAGATTAGTCGATGGTCCCAGCCACAGCAGTCAAGTCGAATATTCGTTTCTCTCTGGTTTACCGCCCAACGCTGTCGTCCCCTCTCCGCTTATGGGCACGAGAGACTCTTTTCAGTTATCTAGGTGCTCCTTGAAGTGTAATCGCAAACCTGTACCTCCTATGCCACCTCTGCCTTCGTTCCTTCCGTTTTGTCTGCCGAATGGCCCTGAGATTATGGAACCACAACCTCTTCAAGCTAGCGAATATCTACCACATCTTCGTTTCTCTCCGCTCGCAAGCGTAGCCAAGGAGTTCCACTCCCAACAGCAACTAATCGAGAAAAAAGCGTTCATTAGTCGAGTTTCTGATCCCGATGAGAGCAAGGACGACGTTTACCCAGGGACCCCGGGTTCGGAATCGACATCCTCTGCCTCGTCAAAGACCCAGCATGCTAGCAACACGGGGTCGTTGACAGGTTCTTCCGTCGTTCAAGTCCGAAAGACGAACGTGAAGTCGAACCACAAGAGATCGCAATCATGCAAGGGCCTCGCCATTGGTTCCGTGGTCCCGTCGTCTTTGCCCCTGGAAGACAAGGGATGTAGTGAAAATAAATCAATACAAACTGGCGTTCTACGTACCTCTTCTGGCTCCTCTCGCGGTGGCAGCGTCATCTCAAGGAAGCCTCTTAAATCTTGTTTGCGACAGAATTCCGTCGCGCCCACGCTTCTGGTTTGCAGTCCTGATTTTACGCTCACCCCTTCACTGTCGGAAACTAGCACCCAAACGTACAGCCTGGGGACGAGAGGGTCAACAGGTGACTCGCTTCGGACGCCCATCTCTGATGTAGACATTGGGATCCTCGGACTTGATCGGTTCCACTGGAACAACGAACACAAGGAGCTGAAGGTGCGATCTTCCCATGCAAAGAAGGATAGCGTTGCTTTGATTCCGCACTGGGAGTAAGTTTGCAAACAAGAGAAATCGCGTCTGCCCAGCCTCGTGTGGTGGTGACCTTGTATCCATAGGACAAGTGTCTTTTTCTGTTCATCTTGTAGCAATGTTCTGCTAGTTACACATGTTCTTGTAAATGTTGTACATTCTGTCTCTATGCTTTCAGTGTCAAAGACAATACACAGCCTAGTCTCCCATAGCCTTGAGCTTCTGTTTGCCAAACCCGATTGAAGTGCCAAGAGACACCCATTGGAGATATGGCAAAGAGAAACAAAGCAAGGGAGATCCCCCGACAACACAAGCCGGCAGTGCAGTGGCAGGGTCATCACGCCCCCGGAGTTGCAAGCAGAGCTCGCGAGAGACAAGGGTGTCAAAAATTTGATAACCAAAGAATGAGGGCGGTGCCCTCATAATAGTGGTTAAACTATTAAGAACAGATACTACACTTGATCTAAGCCAAAAGGCCAGAGTGGTAAGGATTCATCTCGTCCAGCGCAGGTATATATACGTTTCGCGATACGCGCACGGACCATGTCTTTATTCAGGTAACTAAGCTAACACCAAAAGTAACACACGTAATAGTTTACGAATAGAATCATAAAAAATTAAAATCAAAACTCTTCATACGGTCTTCTCGTCTACAAAGTCGATCGCCGACTCGAGCCCTCTCACAATCTTGCCAGCCCGTAGGGACATACCCCGCATAAACGTACTTTGACGCTTCGGAGCCGAAGAGGGTCCTGCATGCCCCGGGGACTCTGCCGCGTCAGATCCGTATGGCGAGGTCCTCAAGTTTGAGCTGGATTGCGCGTGTCGGACAGTGCTTCTTGGCGACCATCGCAGGCCTGCAGATGCGGCTACGGGGATGCTTGGTCTGTCCTGTTTGCCGTCACGCTTCGTCGGAGTGGTCAACCCTGTGGAAAGCGTCGAGGAGCGTCGTCGAGATGAGGGCACCATGCCGACGCTGACCGTGCTGACGGTGGTACTTTTGATATCCCCCGGAGAACGGGGAAGTTCCATAGAACGGTAGCCATGGGATCCACTTGCTTGAATAACATTACCGATGTTGGGGTATTGCGCATGGGGATAGGAACCAGACAGGGAGGGTGATCTAATTCTCGGCGAGCCAGAGGGCGAAGCTTCCGAAAGAGGTGGTGAAGGTAGTGGTGAGGACATACTGGAGGGAATATACGCCTGTCTAGACGTGGCGGACCCGCTCGCCTTCTCTGATCGCTCCCTGACTTGACCTTGGCGCTCCAAGTCCCTCATCCATCCTTCCCACTCCATCTCGCTGTCGTCGTCGCTTTCATCGTCGGGGCCATAAATGTGTGATGGAAAGGTGCTCGTCTTGTACTGCATTTCCCGCGAAAAAGCCTGACGATGGTGGCGAATATTGCCCAACAGAGTTTCCCCAACTCCCTTGTCAGTCCAGAGCACCCACGCCATGGGTTTGCCCACGTCTCCCATACCAGCTTTACGTGCATTTTCAACCGTATTGATGCGCCATTCAGGATAAGGAATCGTCTCGTACGAAACAAACGATGTCGCGGCGGGTGACGGTATGGAGCGGTTGGAGAGGGTGATGATGGATGGCGAGGGGACAAAGGACGACGATATCGGATGAGAAGCTTGGCGGTGAAGGATGCGGAGAATACTTGAAAACGCTGAAAGCGCCTCATTGCATACGCACTCTCGAGAGATTGGGAAAACTCACCATGATCATCGAGCATGTCGAGAACAATCCATTCCCCTTCCCCCCTGCAGGCATCATTGGAGACATAAGCGTATTCGCGAGACCTCTCTCTGGCGCGCTCCTGTTCCGTTGTCTGCTTCAAGTCCGACGCAGAGTCCACATGTGGAGGGGGCTCCTGGACGTTAGTTTTAAAATCTTCCGAAATGGGGGACGATCGTGAAGATAGCGGCGGGGAATTCACGCCCGTCGCTGAAGTTGACCGAGGTCGAAAGTTGATGCAGACGACTCGAGGCTGAGCAACAATGGAAAATGTGCGCTCAAGTGCGTCGGCGCCACGGAGTGCCCTCATAGTACTCAACGCAAATTGGTGAAGCGGAGGACTCGTCTGAAACTGTGCGATCAGTGTGATGCTGTAGCACACCGAGAGGACGACGTACCACATGCTCCTTGCAAATGGACAGGACTCCATGGTTGATAACGACCCAGCGAGCTTTCCAATCTACCTTTGTCTTGCGTCTCTTTTCTGATTGCAAGGTGGTCGACTTTGGGGAGAATGTATCCAACCTATGAGCCAGTTTGTCCTTTCCTCTGTAGCCACCATGCTCGTTTTCGGTGTCAACGCCAGGGGGCTCAAAGCGGCCAGATCTGTAATTCCATACAGTACGCAGAACTCTGACCTTGGCTTGAAAGTATGGTTGTATATAGTCTGCCAGGACGTCGCGTTGTAGTGGGGCGACGACGCCGACTGGGTGCATCTCGAGGAGCTCGTACGGGCGGAGGTTATACCACGAGAGGGAAAATTCGTCCTCGAGCATGGTCCCTGTGGAAAAGGATAAGAGTGTGTACTGGTCTACGAGAGGGCTGCTTCCTGGCTGAATGGACTGAGAAGACGAACGGGGCTTCGCGTCGAGATAAGGGGTGATTTCGAGTTTGGACGACGCGGAGTGGGGGTGGGGAGCTGGTAGCAAGTCCTGGTCTGAATACTCGTCGTCTTCGTTGTATCCGTCATCGAGACTGTCGAGGGATGATCGAGAGTGGATGGTGGAGGCAAAGGTGATGGGGGACGCTGTGCGCTGTGTGCGTGGGCCGGAGGACTGCACGAGATTGCATTTTGAGAGGAACCAAAGCTTGATCTGTTTTACCTTGGAGTTGTCGTCGAGGTGGGTGAGGAACCACTGATCATAGGGGACTGTACGACTCAGTTACGAGTGAGCAGGGTGGCCGGAAGCGAGTACGTACCGAACCTGCAGGCGACTGGGACCAACATCGCGGTTAATTACCAGCCCGCGTCTTGGACTGTACATATTTATACGCTCTCATGTCCCTCCTCAGCGATCCCGGGTGCGTCTCAAATCATAGCCCCGTACTTACCGCCCTCATCTTCCCCACAGATATCTCGTGCACAGTTTGCGACTGTCCTATTTACGCAACGTCGACGACCCTTACGGCGGTCGCATCATATCGCTCAGCCCGTCTTACACCTCAAATCCCTACATTCTCGCCGCCTCTCTCGCCGACGTCAATCGCTGGCCAGAGCTCGAATATCCCTCTAGCCCACCCATATCCGATGACGAACACGACTCCGAGGACGAAGCACCGGGCCCATCCCATCTCGGCGCCGCGACCGGCCTCAAACACCACCCGACCATCATGGGCAATCGGTCTGGCGCCCTGGGGATGCGCGTCACTGGTCGGCGCGCTTCAACTTCCAGGCGGGCATCACAGATGACCAACAGGCCTAGTCTCACTCAACCAGACCCGGAATCCACTCATCAGCCCGCCCTGTCCCGCGTCAATCCAATCGGCCCCGCCGACACCGGTGGCCCACGCCAACAAGAGGTCGAGGCCATGTCGTCTTTGGCCTCTAGGTCGTCGCAAAAGGACGACCCTCCCCCTCCAGAACCACCTGCAAAGGAGCTCCAGTTCATCCCCAAGTTCAAAGGCGCCGCAGAAATGGAAGCCCGCAGAAAGTTGCGCATGCTTGCTCGCCGCGGTCAAGTGTCCGCCATTCCGAAACCCGCTTCTGACGTGAACAAATATCTCAATCCCGACATCTCTTCCTCAGACGATGACGACGACGGCATTCTCGAGGACGACGACAATGTCGACGACTCTGATGATCTTGTCGACCATGCTGATGATATGGACGAGGGAGATGAATTCGATCCGTATGCCCCCCTTCATCCCTCATTCCCTCGGATACCTGATAGTAGAACAGGGACTTTGCTGCCACGCGCACACCTGGTATCGGTTTTGACAGTACCTCCGACGCAGGTTCCATCTTGTCGGGGGCAACATCCGTCGTTTCTGCATCGAATCCTTCCGCCTTTGGCTCTTCCTCCTACGTCGCACAACACGCACGTGCACGAGCTCGTCTCAGCCCCGTCACAGAGGCTCGTGGGGTCGACGAGTCCCACGATACTCAGTCCGCACCTGAGCATGACGAGGGTATAGATGCCCACTTTGAGATGGTTAACCCACCACTGCCAAACAATCGTAGCACTGTTCCTCTTATCACCAGGCCGGAAGGCCGCAGAAGGGGTGTTTCGATATCTCAACCCATTCTCGACGTATCCGCGCCAGTCATCGATTTCTCGCGACGTGCGGTTCGTCCGTCACAACACAGGATCTCCCCCTTGTCGGCGATGCTTGCCTCGACCGGTGGTTCTGCTAACCCCTTCAGTGAATTATATGGCGCTATTTCAGGACGCGGAGAGTCTGCGTCCATGGACGTCAAAGTCTTCTTCCCACACGCAAGTGAACCAAAAGGAAAAGCCATGACTCTCAATGTGCGACGAGACGCAAGTGTTGAAGAGGTTATCGGGTTTTCATTGTGGAGTTATTGGGACGAGGGTTGGCTCCCGAAGCTCGATGAAGGTGTGAACGAGAATGATCCAAAGTTGTCTGGTATAGGGTGGATCATGCGAATCTCCGAAGATGACGGAGAGGTTGACGAAGACTTTCCCCGTGAGTTTGAAGCATGTGCGGCCTGATCTAGTTCACCGAGAGCATTTCAGCTCCTGATCGTACTGGAAAAATATCCAAGTTCAATTTTGATGCATTTGCGGTTCTGGCAGCAACTTCCCTTCAGAGTTCGTCCGTCTCGTTCCATTATGGAGAGAAGTGTTAAAATTTGCTTTCTAGTTCAACAGAATGAGCAGTTGGAAACCAAAATTCAACGCAGACCCTCGAGAGTTATGGCTGCACCAAGGAAAGCTGACGCAGTCCCTGTACCTGGTCTTGTTCCACCCTCTGTTCCGGGAACTGGAGCAAGCTCTCTCTTCGGCACAACCCCTATTCTGTCTTCATCCCTTGGACCGTCGTCGAGTCACGGTCCTCCCATTTTTCTTCGGGTACGTGTCGCGGATACCGCTGACGCAGTGCATATTTCTACTACAATACCTGTGTATGTATATCATTCGCTTGTTCTTTTCGGAAGCTCACGCGTTATTCAGGTCGGCTGGTATGTATATGCAAGAAGCGCTGGAAATCGTCTGCCGCAAGCGCAAACTTGCGAATCCAAAAGACTATGCACTTATCCTCAATGACCTAAACATCTTGATTTATCTCGATCGCACCGTAGCTTCCCTCGAAGGTAAACGTGAACTCACTTTGGTCAAGAGGTCCATGCTACCTCAAATGGGCATCGAACCCGAAACCCGTGCTATGCGAACCACCGACCCAAACGGTTTGTATAATGTGTCACCCGCCTGCAGCACCGCTGAATATGTTTGTGTACCAGCGTCTATCTTCAAGAGAATTTCGGACGTGCCCGAGCACGCCGCTGGAACGGACTATACTGCCGCATACAAGGTCGGTCTTTCTATCCCTTGCTCTGACATAAATTTCACGGACATCGATGAAAACACAGCGGTACACGATATACCGTAAAATGCCTATGCTGGCTCGCCAGGAACGCACGCTAGCGATCGACGGTGTCTACATTCATGTGAGTTTTGTTGCTCGAAAATGATCTGTGACCTCATTATGGCCCACGCAAAGATCATGCCTTCCGCAAACAAGGCCAAGGCGGTCTTTGATAGTGGCAAAACGCTTTCATTTCACGTCAAGAGTGTCTTGGTCTGCCAACAATCACAAAAGACATCGACCCTCTTCAAGATCGTCGTACAACGGGACAGCAGAAACAAGCGATACGACTTTGAGGCAGATACGCCCAAGCTGGCAGGTGAGACGACAACCATTTAGAATTACTTCATCGTTTTGAATCCCCCGGCAATAGCTGAAATCGTCCAATCGATCAAATCGCTCAAAGCCAGTATGGACCGCTCTTCTACGGTCCATCGTTCCAGACGGAGTAGGCATGTCGGATGACCAGAGCGATCATTATCCGACTATTCCGTATACTTGAATGCTGCCAGATCAGCTGTTGGAAGTTTTTTCCTCGTCAGGTATATCGACTGTCATGTATCATATTAGTGTAGCTACTGGAGACTAGTGGTGCAAGCCTATTTATGGGGGGACTAATGACGCAGAATAACTAGGGCTCGTAGCTAGCCGGCCGCGGACCCGGACACTTGACTGACTCGTGCACGACTCCCCAGGGCCCGATTCGTCTGTGTCATCGTCGATTCATGAATTCATTGCTATCGCCATATAGTTAATACAGAGTTGCTGGGCACACAGGGATACTCCAGAAAAGAAAAAAAAAAGAAAAAAAAAGCTAACATAACATTCCGAACATTCCAAAGGCATCTCGCACCGGGAATCAAAATATTGGAATTCCCGATGTATCTGTAGTTTGTCGGGGTAGGAGATGTAATGTAGATGTGGAGATGGGGTCATAATTGCGAAGATGCTGCTCATAGATATCATCCAGCGAGTGGCCATTTCTGGGGATGACGATCGATCGACACGCCGCCACGCAGGACACCAATCATGCCGTCACCAGGTCCTGATGCCGCTTCTTGCTCTTCTCGTGACGTTTGCAATCACTGCTATTGTAGAATCGTTGTGCGCAGCCGGGGATGCTGCATACAAAGGGGCGCTCGCCAGTGTGTGAAGGCGCATGACCTAAGATGTGGCGTCATCGAGGTTGGAACCACGCAGCAAAATACACAGAAACTCACGTTTGAGCGAGAATTGGGCAGTGAAAGTTTGTCCGCAATCCGAACACACAAACTGTGCAGGGTGGCGGCGACGTCCATC